>APFE031624095.1:22099-44605 GCA_000404065.3 Pinus taeda
TGATGATGATGATGATGGTGGTTAACGTCCACTGAGACCAAATAATGATCTATCGGACCTAAAAAGACAAATTATTTATTTTGGTTTAAGATTTTATTCCTATGCTCAAAAAGCTTGGAGAGAAGCCTCCCGAGTTCACTATAATTTTGGCATTGTAAAAGGCTAGGAAGGTCAGTATTGTAACATAGGTTGTGAAATTGAGATCTAATGTGGTTGTATGCAGGGCACTCTAAGAGGAAGTGTTTTTCATCCTCGATGCTCCTATTCTCACAAATATGGCAGATCCTTTCCATCCATGGCGTTTTAGGGACTGCCCAACAACCTGTTTCACTATGGAGCTCATGAGAATTCATTCTAATCTTTGCTATATTAATTTTCTTCTTTGAGCTAGTTAAAATAGAGAGATACTTTTGATCTTCAAGGGTGGGGTTGATGACCTTCTTATAATAACTTAATTTTATTTTAGACGCTAAATCTTTCTCACACCACAATTTTTCTTTGAACTTAGAAGTAACAATATCTTTAATGTTATTTATGTTTTGCAAAGCATCATTCTCATTGATCTCCCAATAGTTTAACCAGGCTCTTGTGTCCTTATGCCATCCTCGGTTAAGCCTTAGGTGATTTTGGCTGGAATTTAAAGCTAGCTTAGGAAGTCTATGATTGTCTATGTTATTGAGCTTGTGCTTGTACATCAGAAACCTGAGCATAGCTAGGCTCTCAATAGAAGAAAGACCTGCTTCTATAAGGAGAATAGGATATGGAGTATTACTTTTAATTTTCAGGTTATAAGTTATAAAACGCTTCTGGATTTGCTCAATCTTCCTCCATGATTCTCTGGAGATGCTGCAGCCCCAAACTTCACAGCCATATAAGATAACAGGAGTGACTCACAGACACAAACATGATAGTCTACGAGAATTTTGACATTCCCTTAAGCTAGCCAAAATTTCCGAAGTCACTTTCCTCTCCATATATGTATTGAATACAGAGAGTACACGAGAGTTGATATAGACTCGTATATTTGGGTGGTTGGGGAAGTGTAATGATAATTTTTTCATTTGGGTTTCAGTTTCATGATGTGATTATGTTGTATGTTTGATAATTTAATTATATTGTATATTTCTGTGAATTAAGTCAAAAGTATCATTTTTCTATAATTGAGCATATTTTTATAAAAAATTATTATATATATTAAAACCAATTGCATATAAGTTAAGTTAGAGCGGATATGGATTAGATATATAAAATGTTAATTTATAAACTAGTTTAATCATTAGATTTAGATTTCTTTAATAAGTTATTAAAATTAATGTTTTAATCTTTATTAAAATGTTGATTTTTTAATATATTTGAGTAATAAAGAATCTCACCAAAACAAAAACTATCTTTCAACTTTACATTTTCCAATAAAACCACAACAAAAAACATTTAACAATAATTGCTCGTTTTATAATGGTGAATAATCCTCCATTCTTGAATAATATCTTAAAAAAAATAAAGTATATATAAATCTTTACATTATAATTATTATAAATAATTTTATATATTCATTCTATTGTATTATTCATTATTTTGATTTAAAGAAAGATAAATTGAACATGTATTTATTTAAAAAAGACATATTTACATATCAGTTTTGAGGAGGATATATACTAAAATTTGGTTTATGACTACATAATAACATACTACTTGAAATCAAGTTCCATCATCCCAAATAAAAAGTGTGATTCTTAATTTTCTAATATTTACAATGTTATAGTTAATTTACCAAAACTACCCAGTATTATTTGGAGATCAAAAAATAGATAGACATTATTATGAGTCTAATACCACTCATCGAATTAAACATCTTTACCAACAAAATAGTGTACCGAACATCCACTGATTCAGACTAAAAAAATAATGTGAAATGATCCCTTAGCACCATGGAAATTATCTTGAACTTTGTTGTCGCCCTTGTCGAAAAACTGTGTATTTGATGTGCCCTGGAGACATAACAAGACCATCCTTTAACAACACATCAATGACCATGTTGAATTCCTTGTGCATATGTGTAAAGGTAACCTAGGGAAAGAGTCCATTAATCTTATAGGTCCTTTACTTCTAAGGGCCGAGTAAGGGAGGGGCGAATGAACTGCCTTTCTTAATCCAATTAATAGCCACTCATGAATCACCAAAAATGTGTGCCTCTTCAAGGTTTGGCCATATTCCACAGTGTAATATACTCCATAAGGTGATAATCTCCACTCTATTGTTAGTCTCGTAACATCCATTACAACAAAATAAGTAAGTGTAATCTTACACTAACGGCGAGCCTGTCTTTGCATCCACAAATGGAGTTTTGTGCTGCCCCATTGAGATGACCAATAGGGAAGGATATCAATCAATCCTTGTAACTTAAACTTTGTGGGATCTTGCTACCAAGAGTCCTTTTATATTCCATATTATAAGCACAAATATTCGATCCAATATGGCCAATGTTATATGGGTAGTCTTCTAAGATTGCAACATTACGCTCCTTCCAAAAGTCCCAACAAATAAAAAATGGAAGAGAATTATCTTCCTATACCAAATTAAACCAATATTTAAAACATTTCTCAACAGATGAAAAACACCAACTTACATTGACCCAGAATTTCTGCAAAAACATATATCCAAATACCTAAAATAAACACCTAACAAACAAATACATAACATTTTCATAAAATTCGTGAAACTACATCTCCCAAAACCCTGAAACATTCATTTACATAAATGGTCCTAAGTAAAGTTGGAAATTATTAATTCCTACTTGTCTATCGTTATAATTCTCCATTTGAGGAGTTTGTTCCTACATTATAGGGATTTAGTTTTCTCTAGTTTAGTGTGTGGTTGAGAGAATCTCTCAACCACACTACTGTACGTCTAAGATAGCATTCTTCTCTTGAGACTATTGATTGTATAAATATATGTGTAATTCACTCATTCATTAATTAATAGAGAATATATTTGATTGAGCTACTTTTATCTTGGTATCAGAGCCTGTGAGGGCCTGGCCCCTCCTGGGCTTGGCCCTCCCTGGGCTGAGGGAAAATAAAGAGAGTATAATTTGTTTTAGTTTGTCCATCTGTTG
Organism: Pinus taeda; assembly: GCA_000404065.3. Lineage (NCBI taxonomy): Eukaryota > Viridiplantae > Streptophyta > Pinopsida > Pinales > Pinaceae > Pinus > Pinus taeda. The sequence goes on from APFE031624095.1 coordinate 25,215, forward strand.
AATAGGCTGTGAATGTGCCAGTGCACCTTCCCTCGCTTGAATTTTTTCGTTTAGATGTCTTCAGGCGAGAATTTCAGAAGCGGCCATCAGGATTCGGAAGGCAATTTCCCCATTCTGAAAGGAAGCAATAGCATGTCAGAGGATCAAATCCCGGCGAGTGGAGGATCGAGACGGAGCTGCTACAGGCCGCTGGGGCTGAGGCTCCCCATTCCCCTGCGCAAAGAGCCGTTCGCCTACAATGCCGTGCTGGTGCCCTTGCCATTGCCGTTGCCACCACCGCCTCCGAGACTGGTGGTGGCAGCGGAGCTGAATCCGCCAGAGCTGAATTCGTCGGAGCTGGAGAAACAGGGAATTCTGGGCTACGACAGTGAGGGCAAGGTGTACAAGGTTCGGAATAGGGCAACCCAAACGCTGTACGCCTTCAAGGTCGTCCATGGCAACCACGATCTTTCCACCCGTCGCCAGATCGTTCGCGAAATGGACATCCTGCGGAAAACCGATTCCCCGTATGTGGTCAAGTGCCACGGCGTCTATGACAGGGGCGGTGAGATCCAGTTCGTGCGGGAATACATGGACGGGGACTCGCTCGAAAAATGCAGCCGGATGCCTGAGCCCTTTCTTGCCGCCATCGCGAGACAGGTTCTCCACGGTCTCAAGTATCTCCACGCCCACAAGATCGTGCACAGAGACAGCAAGCCTTCGAATCTTCTGCTCAACAGTAAGATTCGAGATTCACGTCGAATCAATCGGCATCGAGCATACTGTCAAAGCTGGAGGAGATTGCGAGGCTGTTCCGGTTCAGCGTAAAGAAGAAAGGAGACTCCAAGGTCAAGCTGGAGGGGTCCGAACATATCGATGGCGCGAACCCATGCATACTACGGAGGAGTGTGAAGCTGCAAGCGGTGGTTCGTGGCTACTGCGTAAGGCACCAAGCAAGGATATCGTTGCAGTGCATGCAGACTCTCGTCAGGCTACAAGCCCGAGTTCGAGCAAGACAAGTCCTCACACAAAATCCAACCATGAGAATTGAAGCTGAAAATACCATGGCTCGTCCTCCCATGATCTCCAGCGAAACATAAAGAAGTCATCAGTACAGAGGTGAACACAGGCTCGGCGAATTAGTGAGTATGCAGAGGCTTGAATTAGGAGCTTGTAATGCCTTAAAATTAATTGCTCAAGGCAGAAGTCAAAGAAATCGTTCATGCAGACTCTCGGCAGAAGAAGAAACCCTCGTCCGTTCGGCTAATGGCGAAGCCGAGTCTGGTGTCTCTGACAACACCCATGTCGATGCGCGTGGTAATCTTCCAAACCGTAAAGGCCTGAGTTCGCTATGCTTGAGAGGTCGGAAAGGGACCCTGCGTTCAGCGCAGTGGCCTCCCTTTCGTCATATATCTTGGTAAGCAAAGGCTTGGTTTGAATATTGAGGAGAATAATGGGCACCTCGGAGGCCTGGCAAGCAGTGAGCCAAGTAGAATGATAAGTTTGCGGATGAGTCGGTGGAAAGTTTATGGCAAAGGAGACGGTGTGCTGGAAGAGGCCAAGGGTGTGGGGCTTCCCAATTTCCTGTCACGGCCGGTGTTCTTGAACCTGTTGCAGAGGCTGGTGGAGCAAATCACAGACAGGAGCTTGGAGCTGGTCTTCATAAGTTTTTTTTTTGCTTGCAAACTTGTGTATGGAGGAAAGCCCGTTGTGAGTTCTGCTGCTGGTGCAACTTCGATAGCGTGAAGCATTGATTTGAGGAGAGTGGCAGATCTGGGTCGATCGGTGGCCCTGTGAATGTTGATTGCCTAAGGAGAGTGGAGATCGGGGATCAGTGATGAGGTAGAGCACACCTTCTGTTTGCTTGAAGCTGAGATTGCCTGTGGTGTAGCAAATGCGGCATGGATCATTACAGCAGCGGATCAATGAGAGCATTTCTCAGCATGGATCGTGGAACGTGTGGGGCAGTGAACGTGTGCCCAGGGTGCGTGATCCTTGTTGCTGGTTCAAGAGTTAAAGATACTCAGTGTGGCTTCAAAATGTTTACAAGGGCAGCTGCAAGGCGACTTTTCATCAATGTTCGCCTTAAAAGGTGGTGCTTTGATGTTGAGTTGATATATCTATGCAAGCGAATGAATATTCCTATCTTCGAACTTTCTGTTAACTGGACAGAGATCCCTGGGTCCAAAATTCATATCACAAGCATCATATATATGCTTTTGGAGATGATTTTCATTCGTTTGGGTTATGGTCTTCGCATATGGAAAATTTACAACTAAGCCAACGAAAGGCATGCTGGTTTGGCCCCTATCTGATGGTGGTAGAGGTAAGTCATATAGACCAGATTTTGAGAGTGGAGTAACAGTTTACAAGAAGGATGGAATGTTGGACGAGGAAGCCTTGCGAGTTATTTCCAGTCGTAGCTAGAATTTCCGTGGCAGAGTAGTGGCACTGATAACGTGGGCGAGAAATTTCTACTGAATTGCCCCAGCATGGGCGGCCTGCTACTTGGGATATGTGTAAAGGCAAATTAGTCTTGGAAATTTGTATACATATTGAGATTCGCGATCTCAATATGAAGTTATTTTGTTAGAATTCGCGACTCTAACTAATGACAGGTTCATGGAAGTTCCAAGAAGTTATTTGACAAAGATGCCCAAGAAGGAGCAGCAACAACAGTTAGGGTGGACAACAAAGTAGATTTTTTGTTTTAGTGAGGTTTGTGGAATAGACTCCCTAGTATATTGTAATAGTCATTGTATGTACTAGAAACTCCAAATGTTGAATGTAAGCCTTGCTAAGGCATTTGAAAGTTCGTGGTGATCTCAAAACCACTTTGTAATGGTTTGTGGTCAGCCTGAAACCATCTTTTGTCACTGTAATGTGACGGTTGGTGGTGAACCAGAAACCATCTATAGAGCCTTAGTGGCTACACGAGTTGCTCGATGATGGCAAATTGAGATCCTTGATCAGCTCGGTGGTAGCAGATCGGATCTGCCCGGTGGTAGCGAATTGAGATCCTTGATCAGCTCGGTGGTAGCAGATCGGATCTGCCCGGTGGTGGCGAATTGAGGTTCCGTGATCGGACCTGCCCGGTGGTGGCGAAACAGAGCTCTGTGATCTGCTCGGTGGAAGCAGATGAAGTCGGCGGATTTGCCCGGTGGTGGTAAATCGGACTTGCCCGGTGGTGGCAGATTGCCTTTGTGGCTGTGTGTACACAGGAGCTTTGTGCTCGTAGGAACAGGTGGACTGCAGTAACACCTGGCTCGGACTCAGATATCTTTTTTCTGAGTAGAAGGGGATTGGCGTTTTTCGTGCTAATAGCATCGCCAGGAAGGCCAACTGGTGCATCTGTTAGGCCATTAATCGCGCTAATGGGCGCGGGTTTATCATTCAGGATCACGCCAATTCACCTTCAAGTGGATCTGCAGGAGAGGCAGATCAGATCAATTTAGTTGTATTGGAAACACCAAATTTGCAGATTGTGGATCTATCCGAGGGCGGTAGATTGTGTTTTTTTTTAGGTTTTGTACATGCAATTCGTGTGATGATGGTGGATTTGATTATCATGACAAGTAGTCATTAAGGGGGGGAGTTGGAAATTATTAATTCCTACTTGTCTATCGTTATAATTCTCCATTTGAGGAGTTTGTTCCTACATTATAGGGATTTAGTTTTCTCTAGTTTAGTGTGTGGTTGAGAGAATCTCTCAACCACACTACTGTACGTCTAAGATAGCATTCCTATCTTGAGACTATTGATTGTATAAATATATGTGTAATTCACTCATTCATTAATTAATAGAGAATATATTTGATTGAGCTACTTTTATTTAGTAAAGACTAAAGACTATTATTACATAAGAACTAACGGAAGAACATAATCTTTCTAAACATATGCCACAACCAAACTCTGTAAAACCAACACTTATATTCGCCTACTATCAAGAGTGGAAGAGATGTAATTGTATATAACATTGAGAGATATGTCACTTTGATGAGTCGACATGCTCTTTGAATGAAAAACATAATAATTAATAAAATATATAAATTTTCAAAACTTTGATTGCACCCTACACCGTTATTAAAGACAATTTCACCCATTCAAATACTTTTGTTTTATTGAGTTAAATTTATTAAAAAAAAATATCTCTATAAACAATTTGACTCGTGCCTTACTTTCTTAGTTTAAAATTGTGTTAAAACATTTTTTGAGTATTTTTCTATGACAATTTAATAGCTAAATTCTTAATGGTTGTGGATTCGCAATGAGAATTGTGCATCGCAAAAATAATTGTAAACCATCTTTATAAACAATTTCACTGGTGCCTTACTTTGTTAGTTTAAAATTGTGTTAAAACATTTTGAATATTTTTCTATGACAATTTAATAGCGAAATTCTTAACGGTTGTGGATTCGCAATGAGAATTATGCATCGCAAAAATAATTTTAAATACTGAGAATTAAATTGTTAATATTTTTATTCAATTATATAGATGGTAGGTCGAATTTTTTTTATTAATTAAGAAGTATATATAGAGGTGAAAAAATGTATGTGGTTTTACTTACTTTGACTAGGTTTGTTGATCACTGTAATAATCATACAATATACAAAAAATAAAATGCTCAGCTAAGAGGTTCATAGCTTTAGAGGCTTAACATACCAGAAAACTAAAAAAACAAGAAAGACACCAGTGAGCATAATCAGTCGTATTAGGTAATTGAAGCAAGATTATCTGGCCTATACTTGGAGGAGGAGGGCGATATAAGAAATTGACATGATGCTCAAAGTAAGCAAGCAAGCTTCCAACTTTTCAACTTTCTCCATCAACATTTTCCCTGTGCTAGACAACCACAACTCTTTCACGAACATGGCACTTGAAGTATTGGCGTTGTTCAAGTTTCACCATGACGACCTCATGTTCCTCCCTTCGGGCTTTACGAAGAGCTTCTAACTGCATAATAACAAATTGAACCAACTCCTGAATCACTGTTAAAGTTCTAGAACACTTAGAAGGAGCACAATCCGCTGACCTTGGATGACCTTGACTATTGCTTTGACCTTGAGAGGCCATAGCACGACCGCGACCCTATCCTCTGCCACCTCTGCCAGCGCCATGAACACTCTGAATTAACATGTTGTTGCTCCAACTCATCATGGAGCCGGTCAAAGACTTGCGTCCCCCATGGGTTCCATGACCCCCACACCCAATAACACGCACTATACTCGCGCCCCGCCTAGAGCTTCCACCTCCCACATTCATTGCACCACCCGAAACACCTACAGGAGAAGATGAGCCTTCCACCTTTGCCTAGGCCAGTGCATGCAAGGAGCGAGGACTAGGCTTCATGATAAGTCAAGAAGAAAGTCAAGGCCTCGGAGGAAATATCCAAACTGAACCAAAGGCCACCAGAATGAACCTAGCACTGCACAGACAAGAATTGGGAGCCCCAACAAACAACCACCTTCCACGAGAGGCCAAGTAGACCCCGCCATAGATTGAGAGGGGAAGAGAATCCAACACAGCAATTTCCCCCACAGGAAATTCACCACAAGACAAGAATTGAGCAAGACTAGAACAAGACAATGAATCAACAACAAAAAAGGCCAGAAGGTTAATAGCAAGCAACACACGAGAGTAATTGGAAAAGCAGGTTCCCAAAATCTAGACTGACGCCAAAGCAACAAGGCAATGCCAAAAGGAGGTTTGAAATTGGTAACCCCGAAAGGGAAGAGCCACGTACCGATAACACTCAAAGACTAGCACCACCCTTGAGCCAATTCCGCCACCCAAAAGGAAACAACACAACCAAAAGACCTTAAGCCAATTATACAAGTGGCAGACACCAAACACAGAAGACCGGATGGGCACCAACCAAAATACCAAGGCAAGAAGCCAAGAGAACGCAGAGTGACTAAACACGAAACTAACAAAAACTGCAGACGACATGCCCTCTAGTTTAGAAAGGAGAGGGAAAGTTTCACAATTTGCAGGAAGGAAACAGAGATTGTCCTATTAGGCCCACAAGAGGAGAAAAAGAAAGACAACCACCACCCTAGCCCAATGACGAGGAGAAAGAGGGGCACAAAAGAGTGCACGTCCCTCGGTGAACCAGAGAACAACCAGAGAGTTTCGCAAACCATGGAATTTAACCGAGGGTGCGACAACGCCATTGAAACCCGAATAAAAAAAAATCTATTACATGCAGACGATGGAGAGCTTGCCACACAAACGAGCCCATAGACATTAACTACTGCATGATCGAAACGCTGATGCTCTACCCTCCCCGCTTTAACCAAGGACTAGTTTTCATCTATCATGTGACGAATGGCTTTTGTAGCTTGACAACCCATCAAACAAATTTTATACAAATTTAGCTATTATCAATTTTATGATTTGTTGAGATTATGTAGCACACTCATATTGTTTTTGTTCTCAAACATTTCACGTAGTATTTGAGTTGATTTTTTTTTCCGAGCATTTTACTTATAACATTGTATACATATATTTTTAATTTCAACTAAGTGACATTATTATTTTTAATTATTCAAATTAGGTTTATAAATATATAAATAAATAAAATATTATGTAAATTTCATCCATCATAGTTGTAAATAAATAAAATATTATGTAAATTTCATCCATCATAGTTGTAATTAGAATAAATTTGCACACCATTTTAAATAAAATTAATTAAAAAAATAATACGCAACAAACATCAAATCAATACAAATTTAAAAGGTAGTGCTGGCTTCCAGCGTTTCTCACTCTCATTGTTGACTTGACCAATTTCGCATATGAGGCTAGAATTAATAAAAATATATAATTTTAAATAAATTTAGCAGCCATGCTCCATGTTAGACTGTAATTTATAAATATATAATCATAAATTAATTTCAGAGTCAATATAAATTCAACACTAATAAGAAAACGTATACAACACGTTGTGGAGGTAGCCATATAAATCAAGTTAACAGTCAATACAAATTCAACATTGATATGACAACCTATGGAAAACAATGTAAAAGGGGATTAGATAGATATTAAAGACTGAATGATGCATGATTAATTTAAGGTTATAGGGAAAAGGGATTTTAATAAAGGATAATAATATATGTAGTTTAATTTATGAAATAGATTTTTTATTGGAATTTAACAGAATAATTTCATAAAAGAATGTGATTTTTTTGTTATTTAAAAGGTATTTTTGAAATAAATTTAACATACTAAAACTTTTCAAAAGACATTCAAATTCTATAGATTAAACAACTTAAACTCAAGTTTTTAAATTTCTCTATCAAATATTAGTTAAAATTAACTAGAAAAAATATCGTGAAAAATATCATTTCATCTATAAATTAGACTACGCCAATAATAAATACTAATAGTATTAATATTAATATTAAAATGATGGAGGAAGAGGGGGTCTACAATTAGGGAAGAGACATGAAGAAGGGGAAGAAAGAACCAAAGAAAACAAAAGAAGCTTAGGAGAAAGGAAGGGTGGGTTAGGGGGTGGAAGAGCTTAAGAATGGCTAGGATTGACATTATTGTTAGGGGGATTAGGATTAGCGGACAAAAATGGATAGTGGGCTTCCAAAAATGTCTTATGTGAAACCCATATTTCCGATTGAAGTTGTTAGGGTGATTTTTTATTTCAAGAGCTTCCCTAATGACACGATTCTAGTGGAAGGGGACATAGGCTAAAAGTATGGTTTTATCAAAATAGATTAATTTCTTGGTATTATGGGAGTGTTCAATGACGAGACATTTAGTGATTTTGTTACGGTAAGTGTCATCCATATGTTCTTTTAGATAGGTTTTAAAGGTCCTCCCGTTTGTCCTATGTAGGACATTCCATAAAAGCAAGGGATCTCATAGACTTTCGGGTCACACATAGGGTCATTCTTGTCATTGGTTGATTTAAAGAGTTGGTTAAGGATTGTTTGGGTCTTGAATAGGGATTGATGTTCTTTATAGAAATGATTTTGGAAATATGATCGCTGAGTCCCTAAATGTAGGGAATGGAAACTTTGGCTAAATAGGGAAGCATGAAAAAAGTTTTGGGATTGGGGTGGAGAGTGGAATGAAATACATTTTTTATTTGAAAAGAAGAGTACCCATTGGCCTTGAGAGATTAAGGACAACTAACTTTTGAACAAAATATTAGTGAAATGTGCGATACATGATAGTGAAATATGAATGGAGATACCTATCAATATATATTTATTAAAACACATATCAACAATATTATATATTTATAAATTTTTATTGAATTAAAAAAAAAATGTATTTATTTTTTAAAAATATACCTAAATATATATTTTTACTCAAATTTTATATTATTTGATATAAAAATTCGATTTCAATGAAAAGAAAACATTAAGAAATCAATATTCACATCATTTTTTTCAAATAATTAATATTTATTTTATAAAATAAAAATTATTTACATGCTAATTTTTATCATTCTATAAGACTTTTTCCACATTTATGACCTGCACATAGATGCCCACATTGAGGGAATGGATGGAAAGTGATCGATATTTGTTATATAAAAGCAAAATTATGACCTAACTTTTAATGGTTTCATTGATATTGGAAAGTGATCGATATTTGTCATATAAAAGCAAAATTATTGAACTAACTTTTAATGGTTTCATTGATATTTATTATATAAAAGCAAAATTATTGACCTAACTTTTAATGGTTTCATTGATATTTATTATATAAAAGCAAAATTATTGACATGCCCTTCAAATGATTTTAATTTACACCGATTTATATCGATGCCGACATTGAGGAAATTGACGAAAATTTTTATAAAGCATACTTTAAATATATATGTAGATATATTTTACAACACAATATATATATATATAACAACAAAATATACATAGATGTCCACATGGTGGAATTTGATGGAACAATTAATGAGATACATTTTATAATGATAGCTGTTTGTCCCAAAAATACTGTGAATTTTTACCGTGAAAGCACAAGCGAGAACCCAGTAATAAATTCTAAAGCAAAAGCAATAAACTTTTGCTTTACGCAATTTGCATTCTAAAATTTTGACATTCCCTTGAGCTAGCCGAAATTTCCGGGGTCACTTTCCTTTCTATGTATGTATATATCAATACAGAGAGTATAGAGAGTCGACATAGACTGGTATTGGTTAAGAATGGTTATATATATTAAAACCAATGTTGTATAATTTAAGGTAGAGCGGCTATGGATCAGATATATAAAATGTTTTTTTATAGATTAGTTTAATTCTTAGTGTTTTTTCATATGCTAGTTTAATAATTAGATTTTTTTGATAATAGGATTTTAAAAATTTTCATACTATAAAATTTTATTAAATTTTATACATTTGAAATATAATTTGAGTAACAAAAATTCACCATATATAGTTCATATTATATTTTCAATAAAACCTAAAAACAAAGTTATCATTCAATATTATTATTCTCAAATAAAACCAAAGCAAAAGCTTTAACAATTAAATTGCTTTTTTTTTTTTTTATAATAGTTGAATAAGTCCTTTATATTGAATAATATCTTTAAAGAAAATGGAAATTATATATAAATCTTTACATTTTAAATAATTATAAAAATATATAAATTTTACATTTTAAATAATTATAAAAACAATTTTATACATTTATTTTGGTTTAAAGAAAGAAAAATCGAACATGTATTCATTTAAGAAAGACATGTTTACTTAAAGAAACAAAAATCGAACATGTATTCATTTAAGAAAGACATGTTTACATATTAGTTTTGATGAGCATATATTATAACCACATAATAACATACTACTCGAAATCAAGTTCCATCATCACAATCATAACATGTGATTCTTAATTTCCTAATCTTCACAATGTCATAGTTAATCCACTTAAACAACCAAGCATTATCTAGAGACCAAAAAATAAATAGACATCATTATCAGTTTAATATGGTTCATCGAATTAAACACTTTTACCAACAAAATAGTGGAACTGGCATCCACCAATCCAAACTAAAACAAGATAATGTGAAATGATCCCTTGGCACCATGGAAATTAGCTTGAACTTTGTTGCCTCCCTTGTCGAAAACCTGTGTATTTGATGTGCCCTGGAGACATAACAAGACCATCCTTTGACAACACATCGACGACCATGTTGAACTCCTTGTGCATATGTGTAAAGGTAACCTGATGAAAGAGTCCCTTAATCTTATAGATCCTCTGCATCTAATGGCCCAGTAAGGGCCCAATAAGAGAGGGGCAAATGAACTATCTTCATTAATCCAATTAATAACCACTTGTGAATTGCCAAAAATGTGTGCCTCTTCAGTGTTTGGCCATCTTCTACAGTATAATATACCCCACTCTATTGCTAGTCTCGTAACTTCCATTCCAACAAAAGAGGTAAGTGTAATATGCACTAAGAACAGTGACCAAGATTCACAAAGAAAACCCTAGGCTCTGCGCTCTGCTCTCTGCAGCAAATGCTCAGATCTGCGCCCCCTGCACCTACCAAATCGCCTCCCTTCACAGAGCCGCCGGCAGTCCAGTCTTCGGGCCTCTGTTAAACCATACGTCATGACCTCCCCGGTGGGAGGGGTGGGACCCTTTCCCCCCCCCTCCTCCAGATTCCCGTTCATCGGACGGCTTCGCTTCCTCTGTACCCCTGTTTCCTCCAGGTGACTCCTCCAGACACGATCAGAGCTCAGCACAGACTGACGCAGCAGTGAAGCATACAGTTACACGTGAAGAGGAGGCAAACGTACCGGGGGCATCACAACCAAAGGCGACTTTAGCTACCTGCATTCCAAAGGCCACAGAACAAATCAAAGATGAGCTCCCCAGTCATCGAATCAATGGAGAAATACAATACATGAAGGACCACGCACTCATTGGAAAATTTCTTGGCTTTTGGCCAACTGAAAAAGCCCTACACGGGTGGATCGCCTTAAAATGGAAGCCCAAAGGACAAGTCTCCCTGCTACTAGGCCCCAAAGGCTTCTTCACTGCAATATTCAACTGCCTGGAGGATAAATCCCGAATATTTGAGGGAGTTCTGTACTTCTTCAACTCCTCGGGTCTCTTCCTTCGTGACTGGAAACCCAGGTTCAATCCAGATACAGAGGATCTCAGTCATGCTCCAGTCTGGATTCGCATGTATTCCCTTCCTGCAGAGTACTGGAAAGAAGAAACTTTAAAGGGCATCGGCGATAGCATCGGCACATTCATCAAAGTTGCAGAGGAAACCAAAAATCGAAGATTCACCTCCTACGCCAGGATCTGCATCCAGATGCATCTTAAAAAAACTCTTGCAGACTCGATAAGTCTCTTCCATGATGATTTTGAATGGATTCAACCATTAGACTATGAACACATCCCTTTTCGATGCCGCAAATGCCATGAACATGGCCATCTTTTTAGGGATTGTCCCCTGAATATTCAGATCAAATCTTCTGCTAACGAGGCTAATAAAGACTCTGAAGGCTTCACTAAGGTGCCTAATCGCCGTAGGCATGCCAAAAAGCATTCTGCTGCACCCTCTAGTCCCAAAAAGGTTGAATCCCAAAACAGATTTCAAATCCTCACCCCTCAAGATCCCTCAGATAAAATGCAGAATGACTCTCAGGTTTCCCCACCTCGACCATCTTCCTCTCAGCATCTCAAAAATCCCTTGGATCCATCTTCCTCCACGCCCTCCATCTTCCCTCTCTCCTCGGAATCGAAAATGTCGGCTCTAGACGCTGACATGCAACCTTCAGCAATGGATCTTGATGCAACTTTAGCACTTAGTTTGCAAGATGGGGTCACAGAGGATCATCAGAACATCCCTATAATAATGGAGGAAGACCCAGAGACTATAAGTCTGGACGGACTAGACATTCTCAAACTTGAAACAGCATGCAAGCAAAAAGAGTACAACTCAATACCTCCATGGAAATAGATAGACTGGAAGGTGTTCTCATCAAAGCTCAACACAACAAATGCCTAGGCATACAAGCAGGTAGTCCATGGGATGGAAAGAAAATCCTAAAAGAAACAAAGAAGAGAGGGCGCAAAACCGATCTACAAAGAACCATCATTCTAGGAGAAATCTTAATGGAATCAGGGAGATTCCCGAAGTTGACGAAGTTCTACAAGCCCCAACCCCACTGTTCCTCATGAAGCTCGTCTCCTGGAACATGTGTGGGCTCAATAGCCCCTCAAAACATAGAATGTTAAAAAACATGATTCAATTAGAGAACCAGCCATTGTTTTTCTACAAGAAACAAAGAGTACTAATGCGGCCCTCGAAAGGATCCTCAACAAAGCATGGAACGGCAGTCACTCAGTTTCAGTGAATGCGGTAGGGGCCTCTGGTGGACTATCATTAGTCTGGAATCCGCAGATCCTTATGCTTCAAGATTTTCATGCCACTCATCATTTCATTCAAGCTTCATTTCATCTCATCGGGACGGATCTGCACGATCTTCTCAACAACACCTACTTCCCGCAAGATTTACATCAAAAATTAGAAGTGTTGGATGCACTAACAGCTCTGAACTCTACCAGATAGTGCCCTTTATGGATCAGCGGGGGAGATTTCAATATAATCACGAATTTAGGGGAAAAAAAGGGAGGGCGCATGAAGTTAGAAGATGACAGCATAGGATTCAAAGATTTCATTCAAAGCAATCAGCTCATAGACATCCAAACCTCAAATGGCACATACACCTAGACAAACAAACGAAGGGGAATACATAATATTTCTTCTAGGCTTGACCGCTTTCTTATTTCAGATAATGCCATTCATTTGGGAGGAGATTTTCATGCCTCCATTTTGCCTCAAGGCGGCTCTGATCATTGGCCCATAATGCTTCAATGGACACGTCCGGGTAAACATTGCAATCGTCCTTTTCGCTTTGAGGCCTTCTGGTCCACTCATCCAGACTTTAGAGAAGTGGTTCGAGCTGCATCGAAATCCTTCACCCCCCCAGCAGGTGCAAAGATGTTCCAATTCCAATAGAAACTCAGACACCTCAAGCAAGTGCTTAAAGTCTGGAATAAAACCCAATTTGGGAACATTCTGGAAACCAGGAAAAAATTGGAGCAGAATATGTGTTCGCTACAGCAAACCATTATCCTAGAGGGCAGAACAGAAGAACTAGCAGATAAGGAGAACTCCCTCTGGACAGAAATAGAAGCTCGTAGGCTACAAGAGGAAATCCTTTGGCGCCAAAAATCCAGAATAAGGTGGCTAAAGGAAGGGGAAAAGAACACAAAATTCTTTCATCGATCCACCATCCAACGACGAATGCACAACAATATTGCCTTCATCAATAACAGTCAAGGGGAGAGATTAGAAAAGAATGAAGATATTGAAAAGGAATTCAAAGAATAATTCCAGGAAGCGCTCAAAGAACAAACAGGGATTAGATCAGCAGCCATAAGATCGGTCACGCAGCACATCCCCAAGATAATCACGGAAGATCACAATCAAAATCTATTAAAACTAGTCTCCATGCAGGAGGTAGAAGAGGCAATGGCTCAGCTAAAAGATGGTAAGGCTCCTGGACCTGATGGTTTCACCTCCAATTTCTTTCATGAGTTCTGGGAATGGATCAGTACCGAATTTTGGGAACTGGTGGAAGAATCTCGCTCTATGCAATGGCTCCTACCTTCCCTTAATTCAACCTTCATTGCTCTGGTACCCAAGGGGGAAGAATCAAACACGCTAGACAAATTCAGGCCGATTGCCCTCTGTAATGTCATCTATAAACTTATATCCAAAGTGGTGGCAAATAGGCTCAAATCTCTTCTACCTCTTCTCATCCTTCCGGAACAGACAGGATATGTCGAGGGGCGTTAGATAATGGATGGCATTATTCTTTCTAACGAGGTGATCCACTCTTTAAAAATCCTTAAGAAACCAGGTATGATAATGAAGCTTGATCTTTCCAAAGCTTTCGACAAACTCAGTTGGGAATATATCCATCAAATGTTGTTAGCCTTCGGCTTCAATGCCACCTGGACCCGCTGGATAATGAATCTCATTACCTCTCCCTGCTTCTCAGTTCTCCTCAATGGCTCTCCTTCTTTGCCCTTCCGTTCATCGAGAGGCATACGTCAAGGGGACCCCCTATCCCCTTTCATCTTTGTTCTCATGGTGGAAGGACTCATTGGACTCCTTCACCATGTTGTTTCCTCTCAAGGCGATCAAAGGCATAGCGCTCCATGGACTCCACCCCTTATCCCATCAACAGTTTGTTGATGACACGATGCTCTTTGGTCATCCTTCTTCTCTAGAAGCCAAAGCCTTTAAAGCCCTGCTCGTGCTGTTCTTTGAAGCCTTTGGAACCTCGATCAATGCCACCAAATCCCAACTATTCTTCTTCAATACCCCTGTCTCCACTCAAAGAAACATTGCTCACATCCTAGGATTCTCCATTCTCGTGCTTCCCTCCAAATATTTGGGCGCTCCTCCAATGGTCTCTGCCCTTAAGCATGCGTCTTGGCGTACACTGCTGGATAAATTGGAAGCCAGACTTTCCTCTTGGACATATCGATCGCTCAACATAGCTAGTCAGCTCATTTTGATCAAATCCGTCCTACAAGCTTTGCCTCTGTATCTCTTCTCTATATTAGCAGCTCCCAAATGGGTTCTTAAAGCAATTCGTAACCTTCAAAGAAGTTTTCTATGGGGCTCCACAAGGCTCAACAGGAAATGGGCCCTTGTTAAATGGGCAGAAGTCTGCCAGCCGAAATCCAATGGTGGACTAGGACTACGGGATCGCCTACAAAGCAACTGCACTATGGGAGCAAGGGTATGGTGGAATTGGTTAGTAAAGCCACACATTCCTTGGGAAAAGCTATGGCAAGCCAAATATGCGCCCGGAAGTCATTGGGATGAACTAATCAGAATCAGTCCTAGTATCTCAGGCTCCATGATTTGGAACGCAGCCAAAATTCACAGCGCCTTCATCCAAGAGAACAGCTTTTGGGAAATTCACTTGGGGAATTCGGCGCGGTTTTGGGAGGATTCATGGTAGCAGCTACCAAAACTTTCCTCGATCTTTCATAAACCTCTCTAGCATAACTATATGTAGCATACCAATCTCATTAATGTCTCTCAGTTCTGGCAGCAGCAAGCGCTTCAAGATTTCCAACAATAGAAACCCACAAGCTCCTGGCAGACGGATTGGCATGGCGAGACTTTCACAGAAATAGAACAGGAGCTAGGTCACAGAAAAATCAAGCATTCAAATCAGCAGGACAAACTAAGGTGGGGATACACTACAAAAGGGACCTTCACTACCAAAGAAGCTTATATATTACGCTATGCGCATGGCCATACTGATAAGGATCAGCTCTGGAATCACATCTGGCAGTCCAGACTCTGGCCTAAGGTATCTACCTTTCTATGGCTCTTAAGTAAAAAACACATCTTAACCTGGGATAATCTACAAAGAAGGGGCTTCATTTGTCCCTCAAGATTCCCTAACTGCACTCTCCAATCGGAGACCATCCTGCATCTCAAGGAGAGATGTCCTCTTGCGGCTCAGCTCTGGGAGAAAATCAACCAATGTAACAAAAGAGTAGGAAACCGTCAGGGGACATAACAAACACTCTAAGAACTTGGCCCAAGCAACCTTATCAAAGCCCCATTCTGAATTCTTTATGGAACCTCATTCCATGGTTTCTTTACTGGATTTTATGGAAGGAACGGAACAATAGAGTCTTCAACAATAGTAGACAACCTGTAGAAATCCTCTGGCTCCTCTTAAAGCGAAATCTCCAAGAAACTTTGGCGCTTCGTTCATGGCAAGAAACTATTTGGCTGAACTCCCCACAAGAGCAGCTCATCTGGAACTCCTGGAATCTTAATCTATCCTGCGCCCCTCCTGATATTTCCAGTCCCACTCCCAAGTCCGTCTCCCCCTTGCATTGGTCCCCCCCTGCCATCTCCTCTTTCAAATTGAACTTTGATGGAGCAGCTAAAGGAAATCCTGGACCAGCAGGATATGGAGGAGTAATCAGAAATGACAAAGGAGTAGTCCAGTACATATTCTATGGTTCGATAGGCAAAGACACCAACAATGTCGCGGAATTGGAAGGCTTGTGGAAAGGGATATGCATTGCCGATCAACACAGTTTCTACCCGCTAGAAGTAGAGGGAGACTCCTTGATCCTCATCAATGCAGCTACTAGAATTCAAGCAGGCACCTCAGCTGCCAAAATAGCCTCCAGTTGGAGATTGCTCAACAGGCTTGAAACACTGGAGGAAAGGCTCAGGCGACCCAACTGCATCATTTTCAAGCATGTAAGGTGTACAACCAACCAGGTAGCAGATAGATTGGCCAACCAAGGGGTTGACCTGCAACGCACTCCTTACTCAGGCACTCTCAATGACTCAGAGGATATACAACTCCAACAGGAATGCCATTCTTTGGCGCTTCAAGATATTCAATCCCCGGTTGCGGGTGAATATTAAAGGGAGTAATACGGGGGCGGCCTTCCCACTGGGCAAGTGGCAGCCCAGATCCGCGAGCTGTAAGGGAAATCTACGGGCCTGCCACCCCCGTCTTGTTATATTGAATGCGGGCCTTTACTCCGCCCTGCAACTTGCCGTCGACTGCATTATAGCTCGCTCGCAATTCGTCTCTCCGGTGTTCAGTTTGCAGTCCGTCTCCGTTGGAATGTCCATTGCTTGGGGCGTCGCTCTGAGGTTTTTTAAGAGCCAGCCTCCACTAGTCATGCATCATTTGATGTCTGTTCTATTTGCTGTTTGGTTGTCGATGCTTTGTCTGTTCGGTTTGCTGCTGGTTCTCGGGCCTTGGCAGTGGTATCAAAGGTTTAGGCCTCGACCCTCAGCACAGAAGGCCTTGGTCTCTTCCTTTGGGCACCCTGGCTCTCCCGTCTGCAGGCAACAACATTCATGTGCTCTCACTGCGCCCCTCGGCGCTCCTGTTAACATTCCTGGTCCGCTCTTTGTGTTAATTATCACCTCGCCCCTCTGTGTTCCTTTTGACTCGAATCTGTTGCCCTACGTGCTTCTGTTAGCCATTAAGCCTTTGCGAAAGGTTAATTGGCTCTCTGTGACTCTTGGTTGGCGGAGACCCAGTTCTTTGTGCAGTCCTCGTTTCAGTGTTATTTCAAGATGTCACGTGAACGGCTCCGCCTTATTAGCCGAAGGGGGGGGTCTCGGGGAGGTTCCAGAGGAAGAGCTATCCCTCAGCGCTCCTCTCACTCCACGGAATCCTCCTCTGAAGAAGTTGACTCTCATGGGGCAAGGCGAGGCCGGGGTAGAGGCAGAGGTCGAGGCCATGCAGTTGCGTGTTCGCACAGCTCTCATCCCTCAACCTGTTTTCAGTTCCCCTGTTCCTTGGACAATTCTACCTATTTTGTGTCTGTTCGGATTGAGAAGTGCGATAACGCAGCTCCTCCAGAAGTCCCTGTGGAGCCTAGGCAACCTTCTCCTGTTCACTGTCAAAGAATTCAGCTTCCGGAGGCCTCGGGTGCGGTGGCGGGTCCAAGCGAGTCGGCTAAAGATGACGCTCCTTACACAGACTCGAGCGCGTCAGATCAGTATGGTTGTAGAATCGTTGAGGAGCAACCATCCACCTCCGTGGATTTTTGAGCTTGCCTCTACGTCGTTTTGGTCCAGCTATGACCCCAGGTGGTCGTTTCTGCGGTTCTATGATGTTGGTTTAGCGACTCCAGTTCACAGCGTTCTTCGTTGGATAGTTTTTTATAAGCTCAAGCAATGGCTCAGCTTTGTTCAGGTCGGATTCAGTTTTCGTCTTCGACTATGTTTGCTGCTCTATCTCTGTTTGTATAACTCTCCGGACAAATCACAGGATAGTTGGTTTTGGTATGTGTCAAATGGTCTGGCTTTCAGTGGGTTCCGGATTGTGTCCAATTGTCAGTCTTTCAGTTATGGTTTGTGTCAATTTTTCATCCTTTAGTTATCAAGAGTCTGTTGGACAAGTGAGTTTTCAAAGGAAGTTTCACCTTCTAGTGCTAAAGTCCTGATGAATCCATCTCAGTATGGAGAATTTTTTAGGCCAGCCTCGATGTAATTTTTTTTGTAAACTTTTTGTATAATAATAGAAATAGCCTAATTTACAAAACAAAATATGCACTAATGGTGAGCATGTGTCTGCATCCACAAATAGAGTATTTTGTTTCCCCATCAAAATGAATAATAGAGAAAAATATCAATCAATCCTTGTAACTTAAAATTCATGTGATCTTGCTACCAAGAACTCTTCTATATTCCATATTATGAGCACAAGTATTTAATCCAATAAAGGAATGTTATATGGACCATGTTTGAAAATTACGACATTATGCTCCCTCCAAAAGCCCAACAAATAAAAAATAGAAGAGAATTGTCTTCCTATACTAAATCAAACCACTGTTAAAAAAAAAAAGACACCAACTTACATTGATTCGGAGTCTCAAAGCATATATACAAGTACCTATCGAAAAAAGACACCTAATGAACAAATGCATAACATTTTCATGTGATTGGCGACAAATGCATAACATTTTCATGTGATTGGCGACATAAGCTACATCTTCGAAAACCTTAAAACACTCGTTTACATAAATTGACCTAGATAAAGACTATTCCTGTACAGAGCCAACCAAACAAAATAATCTTCTTAGGCATATGCGACCACGAAACCTTGTAAAACCAACACAAATATGTAGGCGATTCCTATTTCCAACCCTATTGAAATATAAATGCGGTCTGACATGTTAGAGGAATAAGAGTTGCCTTGCATTTATATTTCCCTCAAAATTGACTTTGGCATGTTAGCAGCAAGGCAACTCCTATTCCCCTTGCATGAAAGATGCATTTATATTTCAATAGGGTTGGAAATAGGAATTGCCCAAATATATATGTATATATACTATTAAGAAATATATCCTTTACATGAGTAGACATGGTTTTATGAATGAAAAAAATAATAATTAATAAAAATATATAAAATTTCAAAACTTTGAACGCACCGTACACCGTCTAAAGAACAATTTCACCGTCAATAACGTATTTTCTCCAAATAACGATACGCTACTCTCTTTTTAATTTAAGCTGAAATCTGTATTTTTCTTATTATTTAAATATATTTTAAAATATATACAATCAAATTTTCCCAAACTGAACTCATCACCATTTTTAAATAACAATTAATTAAAAAAGAAATAAATACTAAACAAACATCAAATCAATACCAAATTTAAACAGGTAGTGTCTGGCTGCCAGCGTTCTTTCTCTCACTCTCATAAGCTTTACAAATTTCACATGTGAGGCTAAAATTAACAAAAGCGTGTAGTCTAACGAGGTGAAGGAGTTACTTCTATAATATTTTTTGAAATTTTTTTGTTTAAATTCCGGCCATTTTTGACAGTTT
>APFE031624095.1:44622-56247 GCA_000404065.3 Pinus taeda
ATTATAAATAAAATTAACTGCTCTTGTTAGACTATAATTTATTAATATATAATCCTAAATTAATCAAAATTCCATATAAATTCAACACTAATGAGAAAACGTATACAACACGTTCTGAAGGTAGCGACATAAATAAAGTTAACAGTCAATACAAATTCAACACTAATATGACAACCTATGGAAAACATTGTAAAATGTAAAAATGCAATTATTTTTTTGTAAGTTTACCAGTGAGAATGACGCATCTCAAAAATCGCTGAATAGTTTACCAGTGAAAATTTGAGAAAGGCCGCGGCTTCCATTCTTCCGCGCTCACTGTTTACTGGAGTATTTTTATATTCAAGATTAGAATTTTAGTGTAAATGGTGATTTTTAATTTTATTTGATTGCTTGTGATAGATGTATTGATTTTATTGTAAATGTTGCTTTAATTGTATGCACTAGATACATTGATTTTAATGTAGATGTTGATTTTTAATCTTATTTGATGGCTTGCATTAGACGGGTTAATTTCAGTGTAATGTTTTTTAATCTTATATGATTTCTCACATTACATGGATTGGACGTTGTTAATCTTAGGCTGTAAATTATTAAAAATATTTTTCAAGACTAAATAGAGGGGTGAATATTTCTTGCACTACATGCATTGATTTCAGTGTAGATGAGGTTTTCTTAAAATTCTATTCAATCACTTGCATTAGATGCATTGATTTCAGTGTAGATATTGATTTCTAATCCTATTTGATTGATTGCTCTAGATACATTGATTTTAGGATAGATGTTGATTTCTAATCCTATTTGATTGCTTTCACTAGATGCATTTATTTTAATGCAAATTTGGATTTATAATCTTATTGGACCCCTTTAAGAGTGTGTAATGATTTCAGTGTAGATGTTGATTTTTAATCTCTTTTGATTTCTTGCATTAGATGCACTGATTTGAGTGTATATGTTGTTTTATAATCTTATTTGATTTCTTGCATTATATACATTAGATGTTGTTAATCTTGAGGTTGTACATTACTAACAAAAAATATTTTCAAGATTTATTTAGTAATACCTAAAAAGACACTACTAAGAACTAATTAGTTGTCAAAAGTTGCGACAACTAGAATTAAAATGAAATAGATGTGTAGAAGCAATCCTATTGCAAAGTGCAAATTAATCATTGACAAGATCGTTTCCCTTCTACATCACTAATTACTAATAAACAATTACATATATTCAAAATTACATACATTCAAAACTACTAATAGATAATTGCATAGAATAATGTATTCATAATACTTATAAGAGGAAAATATATATTTATAAACATTCAAAACAAATCAAAATATTGTTGAAGGAGATGTGATAATTGTTTGCAGAAACAAATAATGTAAAGATTTTATAACTCTAGGCACTCATTAAAAATTATTTCAAAAATACATTATTTCTTGAATAAATTATTTCAAACATTAGCAAAGGAAAAACTTATTTTGGGAGTAATTTTGACTCAATAAATTATTAAAACTAAGCTTCAATATATATTTAGTAATACTTCGAGGGACACTATTGAGAATTAATTAGTTGTAACTTGTGATACCTAAAATTAAATGAAATAGGTCCGCCTTGGGTAGCTCAAGTGGCAATGGTCGTGGAATGAAGTCTCATGGAACCTGAAATCTTGCGTTCGAATCTTGTTATACCCCACCCGTAGCGGGGTAAATAATGGACATTTAAACTCGAAATCGGAGAGTCTTACGAAGTTTACAAAAAGAAAAAAATGAAATAGGTGTGCAATATCAATCCTCCTATAAACTATTGATAAGATTGTCTCCATTCTTCATAACCAACTAATTACTAATAAACAATCACATACACATATCAAAATATAACACAACAATGTAACATTCAAAAACATTAACATCCAAATCCAAACACATAAACACACAAATCACTAGACCATCCAAACACACATGTAGAAACCATTAAAGGCAACCAACAAAGACTATTAAAAAAGAGAATGATAATCTAAAAATGTGACATTATTGCCCTCAATTAAAACCAGCATAGATCCATCTAATACTGGATCTATCATACACCAAGAGGGATCAAATCCCTCAAGGTGCAAACCTTTCCTCAAATTATAAACTTCAAAAAGAAGGTTTGTACCAAGAGATTTGATCCCTCTCGACGCATGATAGATCTAATATTAAATAAATCTAAATTAATTTAAGAAAAACATATTTACATATCAGTTTTAATAAACATATATACCAAAATATGAATGACAACCCCATAATAACATACTATTGGAAATCAAGTTCCATCATCACAAACAAAAAGTGTGATTCCTAATTTCCTAATCTTCATCATATCAATATTAATCCACCAAACAAGTCAGTATTATCTCGAGACTAAAAAATAGATAGAAATCATTACTAGTCTAATACCACTCATAAATTAAACATCCATTGATTCGGACTCAAACAAAATAAAGTGAAATGATCTTTTAACACCATGGAAATTAACTTGAACTTTATTTTCGCCATTGTCCAAAACACTGTGTATTTGATGTGCCCTAGAGACATATCAAGAGCATCCTTTGACAACACATCGACAAACTTGTTGAACTCCTTATACATATGTGTAAAGATAAGGTGATGAAAGAGTTCCTTAATATTATAGGTCTTCTACATCTATAGAGGCAAATAAAATTATGTAATTTTTTTGGAAAAAATTAAATGAAATTATATTTTTTAATCATTTAAATTATTTTTATAAATATATAAATAATTAAAAACAAATTTATGTAAATTTCACCGAATACATTTGAGCACACTTTTAAATGAAATTAATGGAAAAAGAAATAATACGCAACAAACATCAAATCAATATAAATTTAAAAGGTAGTGCTGGCTTCCAGAGTTTCTCACTCTCACTGTTGGTTTCACCAATTTCACTAGGATTAATAAAAATATATAATTATAAATGAAGTTAGCAGCACTGGTTAGACTATAATTTATAAATATATAATCATAAATTAATTCAAGAGTCAATATAAATTCTAAGACTAATAAGAAAACGTTTACAACACGTTGTGAAGGTAGCCATATAAATCCATTTAACAGTCAATGCAAATTCAACTATATATGACAACCTATGGAAAACATTGTAAGTTGTAAAAATGTAATTATTTTTCTGTAAGTTTACCAGTGAAAATGTCGCATCTAAAAAATCGCTGAATAGTTTAGCAGCGACATTTTGAGTGGAGTCGGTGGCTTCCAGCCTCACTCACGCTCACTGTCCACTAGACCAATTTCACGTCGAATGAGATTAGAATTTGTATATATAAATCAGAAATATTTTTCACAGTCAACCAAACATCGACGCCAACCAGGAAAAAACCAGACAATGATCTGGAATCTCAAATACGTCAAAATATCGAAACAAATTCGTCAAATTTGTGGGCTCGCCCAATGTTTACGAACTACGCGTATTGACTCGAAAAGCAGACTTAAAACCTGTGGATATCATCATATCTCTGACTCGTGCGTTGACGTGATAAGATATTTTTCAGGCGGCCGACCACTTTTCCTACCGCGCCGTGACAAGTTTTCAAATTACGGCACTCTCTCCACCCAAACCAAAACGTGTGGCCTCCTCAAGAAAACGAAGGCCACCCGTCTTTTCATTGCAAAATTTTCATTTAAAGGACGGATTCTTGTGTATCGATACCACTCTTCTCGACTGCTCTGCTCTCATGGCTGCAATCTCGGTATTGTTTCCTTTCTCCCTCATTCGCTTTTTGTTAATATTGTTGTTCCTTTCTGGTCTCAATGCAGTAAGTCATCAGAAGCTTGAAGCCACCCATCCATTGAATGTGAGTCACTTCTTCAATTTCCATCCTAATACAACGTCCCACCATGGTGAAGGCCATGGATTTCCTTTATTCTCCCTATCTGCGACTACTGCTGCTCGGCCTTCATTTCTCATAAATGCTCTCAGTAAAAAGATCAAGAAGCAGGCCAACGCGAATCTCTCGGCGTCCAAGGCTGCATCCACGGCCAGAGTATCTTTTCGCTATGGAGATACTCTGATGGTGGAAGTCATGGTGGGAACTCCTTCCCAAAAGCAACGGATGGTGCTCGACACAGGCAGTGAGCTTTCTTGGCTCCACTGCGCTCACAAGGCTTCGAAGCCCCCTCCATTCGATCCCACGCTCTCACCTTCCTACAACTCAGTACCCTGCAACTCCCCTGTCTGCACTCAAAAAACTGTCGACTTCCCCGTTCCCGCCAGCTGCGATGCCAAGCGTCTCTGCTCTTTCACATACTCGTATGCCGACGGCACCGACGTGGAGGGAAATCTCGGCAGCGATGTGGTTACGTTTCAACCTACAAGCACCGCGGCGGCGCCTCTTCGAATTCCCGGCGTGGTGCTCGGCTGCGCTTCCGCCGCGCTGCCAGGCACGCCGGGACTCATGGGTCTCAACCGCGGGGCTTTATCCTTTGTTTCTCAACTACAAACCGTCAATATTCCGAGCAAATTCTCATACTGTATCGCCGATCGTTTCCTTTCTCCGGATTCTCCAGGACTACTTTACTTCGGAAATTGTCCTTTTGCCCAATATTTACATTACACGCAGCTCTTCACAATTTCACTTCCGCTACCCTATTTCAACAGAGCGGCATACAGCGTGAGGTTACAGGGCATCAAGGTTGGAAACAAGCTTCTCCCCATCCCCAAATCTGTGTTCCTGCCCGACCACACGGGTGCCGGGCAGACCATGATCGACTCCGGCACGCAGTTCACTTTCCTTCTCGGGGAGGCATATACGCCGCTCAAGCAGGAATTCATGCAGCAGAACCGCGGCCTGCTGAAGAACCCGATGGGGGAAAATTTTGTGTTCCAAGGAGCTATGGATCTCTGCTACCAGCAGCCCGCTAACGCGCCATTTCCACAGATGCTGAGCCCCGTGACGCTTCTGTTCGATTCCGCACAGATCACGCTGAGTGGTCATCAGCTGCTTTATAAAATACCGGAACGCAGCGGTGGCGATAACATTGCAAGAGGTAGGGCAATCTACTGTTTCACATTCGGAAATTCAGATTTGGTGCCTGTGGAGGCCAACATTATCGGCAACCACCACCAGCAGAATCTGTGGATAGAATATGATGTCCAAAACTCTCGTATTGGCTTTGCGCAGGCTCGCTGCAACATCAATTGACAGCGAGATTCTGCTATAGTATTGTTATTAGACTGTATTTTATTTTCTTACACTATAATAGATATCAGAATTTTTTTAATGTGGTATACTGTAAGTCCATGAACAACATCTCTCTTACTAACAAGAGAGCCTTTTTCTTTAAGAGGAGCAAGTAATTAATTAGCTAAATACAAGTAATTAATTAGCTAAATACCCTACCAATCGGGTAGAAATAGGCTAAACACTATCAATGAACAACATCTACCTTCTAATCTTGCTATTCTATAGGCTATCAATGAACAACATCTACCTACTATTTAGAATAATCTTGCTATTCTATAGGCTAAACACTATCAATGAACAACATCTACCTACTATTTAGAATAATCTTGCTATTCTATAGAATACATATCAGATATTAAAATTACTCAGTCTCTCTAAGAGCAGCATCTAATTAATAGGCTAAACAACCCAACAATATGATAGTAATAGGCTGAATACCCGGGTATTTGTTAAATCAATAGACAACATCTACTTATTATTTAGAAGAATCATGCTATTCTAATGAATGATGATGACATTACATAAATATCAAGTATTAAAATTACTTAGCTTTTCTCTTTATCTTATTGGCTTTTCCTCTTATCTCTCTTTTTTGGGATAACAACGCAACGCATTAGTACTGTCACTTATGTCACCCAGCCAAAGCTGGTAGTGTAGAAGAATACAAACAATATAGTGACATCCAGCCAAAGCTGGTGGTGTAGAAGAATACAAACAATATAAAAGTAAGTCTTATCACCAACTCCTACTTCTAGAATTTTGGCGTTTGGAATTGATTTGGAGGATGCATTTTATATTGTCACCCATGTAATCCATACACCAGTAGTGTAGGAGGATACAAGCAATATACAAGCAATATGAAAGCAGATCCCATCACAACTGACACAAGCAATATGAAAGCAAGTCTGGTCACCGACAGATACAAGCAATATAAGTAGGTGGTCACCACGGATACAAGCGATATACACCCATAGTGTAGGAGGATACAAGCAATATGAAAGCAAGTCTCATCACCAAGCAAGTCCCATCACAACCGATACAAGCAATATGAAAGTAAGTCCCATCACCAAGCATGTACCATCACCAACTCCAGGTTTTGGCAGGTTTTGGAGTTTTGGTGTTTGGAAAGTCTCATGGTCCACTAATACATGCAATAAAGCTAGTCCCATCACCAAGCAAATCCCATCACCAACTCCAGCCTCTGAAATTTTGGTATTTGGAATCGATTTGGAAAATACAAGCAATATAAAAACAAGTCTCATTACCAACTCCAGCCTCTAGATTTTCCACCTGTATCTAAATGTATCTAAATCTATATCAAGTCACCAGAAAATCTAAATCTATATCAAATCATCAGAAAATTGCAGCTTTTATTTTCCAATTATCATGTTTCAATTGCAGCTTTTATTTTCGAATTATATAAAAACATGATAATCTTTCTCCTTTTGCCGTTTTTATTTTCCAAATCATATAGAAACATGATAATTTTTCTCTTTTGCTGTTGAAAAAATATTTAATCCATGACTCCACATCAATTCTCGAATATCACCACTGTCACAGAAAGACAAATCGAGCCACAATATTTTAATTCCTTTAATGGGCAATTTGCCTCGTTTCCATACCAGGCTTGAAGCCTTGAACCACTCTGCCAACATAATTTAAAATCTGGACCACCCGCTCTTGCCTGTAACGCTACTACCAGCTCAGCCGCATGTGAGAGATTCGTCTCCACCAGGTAGGTCACAGTATGCAGAACAAGTGTTCAAACATGGTGTTTTAGAGTTGAGGAAATTTTCACGCTAAATTCAAAATTTCAGGGAATTAATTAAATTCAATCATACTTATTATATTCCTGTTCTATCTAAAAACAAAACTGGAACATTGCAACCAGCTCACAAAATTTTGAAGTTTGAACCCAATTTGAATTAGGTTGATTTTCTTGGCTTGGACAAAGTTACAAGTGCAGGCTTGCTATTATACTCCATACAAGAAATTCAAAATGTGTGCGAATTGAGTTATTTTATCATAGTATTGTATCTTCTCCATATAAAAAGATGGCAACCAGCTATATTCTCCATATAAAAAGATGGTAACCAGCTCATGGAAGGCTGGTAACCAGCTCATGGAAGGTTGGAAGCAATTTGACTGAGGTTCAATTTTTTTGGCTGCAACAACGACACAAGCGCGTTTCAAATTTGTCGGCTACAACAACCCCACTGACGCATCCACCAAACCCCGGTTGTTTTTTCATTTTTTCACAGGATTCACATCATGTGGAAAAGACATTCTTTACTTTATCGTGCGTCGAAAGGTATAGGAAAATATAAAATTCCACATCATAATAATGACAACGATATGCGTGCTTCACCGCCTTACGATAGGAAAGCGCCTCATCGTTATCACATGCTTAGGGTGTATCCGAGAACCAAATATGTTATAAAAATATTTTTTTAATAAATAAATTAATTAGCACAATTATATTTATTAATTGCCTAATTTGATTAGGCTTATACGAAGTATAGATGCACTTATATTTTTCAATAGGATTGATATAAGCTAATAGAAATATATAAACCATATAATAATAATAGAAATTGTAAACCACAATAATAATTAAATTTATTAATTGAATATAATAATTTTAAAAAAGACGAATTATTAATTACTATTAATAACAACAAATTTCCTATATATTTATAAATAATACATTATATATTAAAATATATAAGCTATTATAAATATTTAACTTAATTTTAAATTTTTAAATTTAATATAAATATAAAATTACCTAATAATAAAATTAGTATTTAATTAACAATATAATCTGAATACATAACATATTATAAAATGTGATTGATAATCATAGACCGTCAGTTTTTCTATAACCAAATCACTAAAAATATATAATAAAAAAAAACAGTAATTAAGTAAAAAAAGTAAATAAATAATACTTATTAAATCTAAATAAACATTACTTATTATAAAAAAAAAATACATTAGAAAAATAAAAATATTTATTTTATATTGTTTAAAAAAATAAATAAAAAATAATAAAGATGAATATTAAAATAAAAAAATAATAATTAATGCATTTTTACATAATAATAAGTAATAATGATAATAATTAATTTTTTGTCATAATGTGATGTTGGACCAAGGTTGATTGTGGTTGGCCATGTTGATTTTCATATTGAGACAATCTTTGTCACAACGATATTTGAGCATGGTTGACCATGGATGACTATGATTCACCATGTTTGACCCAAAGGAATAACAAACAATTGAGGTTAATACTAAAAACCCAAGATTGACCATAGTTGACCATGATTGATCATGGTTGACCATGTTTGATTCTATAAAACATGGTTGACCATGATCAACCATCACTGACCATGGTTGAACATGATTGTCCATGATTTTTATATGGAGACAATTTTTGTCACAATGCGACATCCCACTATGGTTGACCATGATTAATATTATAAACCCAAGTTAATAATAAACCCAAGGGATTGATATTATGAACCCAAGGGATTAATATTAAAACCCATGATTGACCATGGTTGACCATAATTGATATTATAAACCTAAAAGAATAATAAACCCAAAAATAAATATATTATCATCTTCTTTATTCCATAAAATATAATTCATTTCATAATACATACCAGAACCATATATATTATAAACATCTTTTTAATAAATTATAAATATGTTTATTATGTTAAATATTATACATTTCATTTCATATATATATATAACATCTAAGTATTTATTATAAATAATAATTACATATTTAAATACATTATTTTTTTAATAATTATCAATATAATATATTACAAATCAGACTTATATATCATTTTTAATGTATATTTTTTTCACAATAATTGAAATTTTAATATATTTCATCAATCTCCTATATATAAATATAAATTTTAATAAATTATAAATCAATCTCTATATATCACTTTTAAAATAATTGGGTACTTAGTGTGTACATGTATGGCAACAATAGAGTATGAATGATAAGCATGAGAGTACATCTATCATTGACAATGATATACATTTATAGTACATGGTGTGACCCTTGGATTCATATTCCAAGTGGTATCTTGGACTCCCTTTGGTTGTTCGACTTCCACACCAACCCTTAGAGGATTAGGTGTCCCATATTTCCCCCTTAATTTGAAGGGTTATGTATGAGTACAAGAAGGGAGCTGTAATACAAAATGTGCAAAAATGGATGGCAGCCCTAAGCTGAATGTGCTCTTTGAAATGTTGGTATCAAGGGAGGTGGTTTAAGGATGACCACCAACATTAGAATGCTTAGTGTAGTTCCCGGAATTCTTCCAAATCTAGCATGAAGCTGAGTTCTTCTTTTAGAGGAAGTACTCCTGAGGTTTTGAAGAGGGAAACCTTCAACTATGAAAGGGAGGTCTCACCGCGCATAAAAAGGAAGGACCTCAACTTGAAAAGGGAGGTCTCAACCTGTGATGGTTTAAGGATGACCAACAACTCTGGAATGCTTAATACAATTCCTGAAACTCTTACAAAAATGACAAGAATCTGACGTTTTCTACTAGAGGAAGTGTTCGCAATTCTTGGATGAGGTATCACCCACTGAAGGCATGCTTAGGGGCATCTTTATCTCTAGTTACAACTCTGAATTTGGTATGGCGGGTTGTGGCTCAGGGCGCTTGATGTGGATTTGAAGCTTGTATATGACCATCACTTCCCCTCTATAAGATACAAGGTGAGAATACGGAAAAAAACTCAATTGCAAGACTGTTCAATACTTTAGAACAAGTTATGACATATGACTAAAATATCTTCTTGGCTATTGAAGCCCATTTCCAAGAAGCAATCTGTCCAAGATGAATCTTTGTTCTTGCAGGAGGCTTGTTTTTGAAGCATCTGTGTGAAGAATGAGTATGCTGACCACAGTGCTTGCACGAATGAAGATTAAAACAATGATATTTCACATGGCCAACTCTGTCACAATGTCGGCTTTTAACGGTCTGTTTTGGCTACTGTGGAAGAGAACCAAAACTTGAAACAATTGAAGGTGAACTATCATGAAGAAATCCAACACTCTGAAACTAAATGGGCTTTGAGTAATTTGGAATATGAAAGGACACGTCCTTGTCACATCCATGACCAGTTCTATTCTTGTCATGGACAAGCTCTTCATAAGGTCTGATGATGGGCTTGGGAAGTGCAGATTGAATTTCTGCATCTTTCTGCACATTTGCACCTAAAATGGGTACTGCAACTCCCATTTCTTGTCGTTGATGGGAGTCTGTCTCAATGTTATTGATTTGATCACTTGTTGGCTATTGATGGGTGTCATGATTCTTATGCTATTGTAACTCATCTCGTTGGAATTTAGATTCAAGTTGTAGAAACTCAATCATTTCCTCTGCATCTTGTAAACATATTTGAATATTAAAAAGTGTGCCCTTATTTATTTTCATTATATCATGATCAATGGACTGTATCAGAGTTATTAGGAACTCTAATACCTCAGTAATTTTGGACATTGTCTCAGCAAAAATAACGACCTCAAAGGATTTGAACAGTTGGGTCGAATTCCTTCCTTGTTATTTCAACTTTCAAAAAAACAGTGGCATATAAAATCAACACACCATTTACAATCCACGTCCATTTCAACTCACCTGTAACATTTAACATGAGAGAGAGGACAACTTCTTATTGTTTATGCTAGTTGCCCCACCACAAACATGCCCAAATGCCTTTGCAGCTCGTTCATTTATACTATTGTCTTCTTAACAATGAATTTTCCTCGAATTCAGTAGTGTTGTAATAACTCTAAAAAGAGGAAGATATTAAAATAAGGCACAGAGTGCCTCACCCCTCAAAAAACATCAAATCTAAATCTCAAATATAGAAATTGGTAATTTAAGATTTGAATGAATATCAAATTTGAACCTTTGGATGCTACAACCAAATGAAGTGTCATTCATGGACATAGTGTGAGCCACCACACATTCTTCACACAAATTAATTATTAGTTACTCTACAGGAATTGAGAGCAGGACAAAGAGAACGAGGGAAAGCATACCTAGTGGAGGAGGTGTCGATACTAGTTGTTTGACAAGACTGAAAGTCAATCGAAGGCTACCCAGACTGCTCTGTCGAAAAATACATGAATGAGTCACTGGAGATAAAAATAATATCGCGCAGCAATGAGTGGAGTGGAAATAGAGATCGATCATGCATATCAATTGCCTTCTTAAAAGGTGATTCGGATTTAAACAGGAACACAACAAATTATAGATATAACCATACATACAAATATGTAGCAGAAATAATACTTCATTCCATTACTGTAGAACACTGAAATATGTTTA
>APFE031624096.1:3309-125274 GCA_000404065.3 Pinus taeda
ATTTTACCTAAGCTAGGGAGTTTCATGTTTTGAAGAAAATATTAAAATTTCATGTAAATATTAATATTATTTTGAGTGATTAATTAATTATTTGTGAGAGAAATTTGTTTCTAGATTATTTAGAATTAATGAAGAAGCCTAAGTTGGGATTAGTTTCAAAGTTTTAGGGATGAGAATCTATCTTTTAGGGATGTTGAGAGATTTAGGGATTTGATGAGATATTAAGGGGATTGAGCATTTAATTAGATCATTTTTTAAATTGTATAAATAGGAAGGGGTTTTGAGAGAAAAATACCTTTGAGATAGTTGTAGAGAGTGAGAGTGTGGTTGAGAGCTGGTTTTGAACAGCCAAGGCTGTAAGCCTCTAGCAAATTGTAAGGGCCATGAACATTGAATATTGGGCCAAGAAGGAAAGTTTGTAAGTATGTTCATTTTCTATGAAAGTGTGATTTTGAGTTATACGCCTTAGATTGGTCAATTCATGTATGGATCAATTACTGTGTTAAGAGTGAATTTGCTGGTATTTGTTGGTTAATTGGTGCATTAATTCCTGTGGAATAAGAATGTGCATAATTCAATGAATCTGAGGGAGATCGAATATTATATACAGCTCTGCATATAAGTTATTAATCTCTGCATGATAATTGTTAAACTATATGGGTCGAATGAATGGTTGTCTGGATTTGATTGACTGCAACTAAAAAGAGAGAGCACCCAGTAATATGAAGTTAGGAGCTGCATAAAAGAAACGCAGGGTGAAGAAATTGATCAAGAGAGAATCGATGATTATTGGTTTAAATCTGGAAAATACATTGAAGACGTAATGCTCGAAGAGGAGTGAAATCGATTCATATTTTACAGTATTTAAAATCTGGTTGCAGGGCGAGTTCTGGTTAAAGAGCAGAGTTCTAAATTGAAAATATTGATCATTGTTTCAGATTGATTAAAAGTTGAGTTCTGGATATGCGTTGTGAGTTAGAAGCTTCCAGCAACTCTTGAAGGCATTGTGAAAGGCGACTTTGCAGAATTGTTTCTTGAATTGGATGCGCTGAATGTCAGAGTCTACGTGCAGCAGAATGATAAGTGCGTGGTAAATTGTGTGAACATTCAGTTTTAATTTGAAACCGAATTTTATGAAATTGCATAGGGAAGAAATTGAGCGTATAAACCCAGATTTGAATTGGTTAAAGACATGCAGTTTGTACATAAATGAGGGGTTCGGTAATGAAATTGTTTGCAGAAAAAAATCAGATCATTTTACCCATTTGGAAATGCATAATTGACAGAGCGAATTGCAGTGGTTCAGTAGCTGTTTCATACATATTGTAAAATGTTTGGCATGCTGGAATAAGTGTAGTCCTAGCATTGCAAATTCACATTGCCGGTGATAAATACATGGAGCAGTAAGCCAGTTTGCAGAGTAACGCACAATAATTGCAGCGTTGATATAAAATGTCGAGTTATGTAATGACCGCAACAAAGCAAGGAGGCCCAATTGAAATTAAAGGGCGTTTTTGAAGGTAAGTCCGTAGCCATAAAGATGTATAATTTGTGTGGATCGACGTGAGTAAAATGATTTTGCCGTAAGGATCGATTTCCATGGTGTGGGTGTATTCTTGAATTTAAAATCTGGCATTATAAAAATGAAATTTGCGAGTTGGGATGGATTGTTGGTTTATAATTTCATACAATTGATTTAAAGTTTAAGGTTGATTGCATGCAAGAGCCGGCATGAAATATGGTTTCCATAAACCATTAAAATGTGTAAACATATGTTAAGACAAAGCTTCCGCAATTGAGTTGTGTGAGATTTCCCAATAAGCGTCTTATTTGAGTAAGCATGAAGTTATATGAGTTTGGTTGGTTTGGTTTAAAACATTGTCTAATTGAATATTAGAACATGGCTCATTTGTTTGGTTGAAATGTGATCATAAAGAGAAATCTGATCTTAAAAGGCTCATGTACAAGATTGGGCTTTTGAATGAAAGATGTTTATTTGATATGAAGACATGAAAACTGGGATTGGAAATGCTAATTGTAAATTGGGATGATGTGTATAAACACAGGTGCATATTGAGTTGATTTGAATTGAATTTAAATGAGCTTCCGCATAAATGGTAAAATATAAATTTGCCAGAGATTGAGATTTGGATTTGAGCATGCATTCTTATATGCATGTTTTTAAAAAAAAAAGATCATGGGTATTGCAGGCTTTGCCTGCATCAATTTTGGTATCAGAGCTGGAATGCTTTGTTGAAATATTTATTTTCTGAATGATGACAAGAAGGTTTTGTTGAATTGAAATGTATTTTTGTTGAAAGACTGAAAGGACGATCAAATTTCTAAATTTGATATGCAAACTACACAAGTGAACAGGATTGTAGGGAGGAAAAGATCATGCAAGATCTTAAAGGTGAGATGATTTTTCTGATTTGAAATTTATGAATTGAAGTTTATGGTTGAAGAGAAGATGGCAGTGAACCTGGTATTCAGCTAAACGTTGAATAAGGAGGACAATTGTAATGTCCCAAAGAAGAAGGTGAGTTGAAGAGATAGCCTAGAGAGAGAGCAGAAGAGAGTGCTCAAGGGTTTCAGAGGCAGTGAACCAAGTACTTACCAAAAGACTGAGTGAGGAGAGCTTGGTGAGGTAAGTGGCCGCAAGACATGAGAGCTTGTTGCAGAGGCTAGTGCAACTCATGGCAAGTGAGAAGATGATCATGGAGGATCATAGAAGAGGTTCAGAAGAATGCCACAGAAGTGAGATGACCGATGAAGTCAGAGAAAGAGAGATTGCAGTAATAAAGGTACAATTGCAGGTACTGGAAGAATGGCTGCAAGATCAGGAAAATCAGAATAGAGGTTGGATCTTTCCACTGAAGGGAAAGAAAGTGACTTGGCGACAATTGTAGAGGAGGTTGAGGCAAATTGTGATTGCCTTGTTGAAAAAGGAACTTAGAGTTCTTGAGCCAGAGTTGGAATTTGAAGATTCCACATGCAGATTTGTTCAGAAGGGAGTGCTTGAGGAAGCAGTCAAGACTGAAAAGTCTTGTGGTTTTAAAACTGATGAGTTGTGTGTGTTTGCAGGTACAACACAGGGAGAGGAGCAAGCTTTAGAGTTTGTTCAGGAGAGAGAAGAGTTGAATCTGAAGGCTGTTCAGATTGATGCTGAGATAGCAAGATCTCAGAAGGGAATAAAGACAGAGGAAGCAGAAAATGATTAGTACTTTGAAAATAAAAGCAGTGATGCTTTTGCTGTTACAGTACAAGAGAAAATTCTTGTGGATGCTGAAGAAGAGAAGCAGTCTGAAGCGCAGATAAGGGAAGTAACAGCTGATATTGTTGAACATTTTATGCAAACTGAAAGTTTATGTATGAATGCAGATGATGATGATATGCTTCAGCAATGCTACAGAGAAATTGCATTGCTAGAATATTTGTTGAAGAATTCGGAGTATGACAAGGAGATTGCAGCAGATGAAAGAGTTCAGTATAGTGAACGAGTGCAAAAAGATGTCATGAAAGCAGATGATATGAGAGAAATACTAGTTGACAGTCTTGAGAATACTTCAGAGGATTCTTTGGGAAGTTTGGAGGAGAATTCAGAACAGCATACTGAAGTGCTGGCAAAGGAGGACAAGGCACTGATGCCTTATGATTTTTGTTCTAACAGGTGTTTTGTGAATGCAGGTATTGTTGCAGAGCATTTGACTCAATTGAGCAGTCAAATGAAGGGAGAAGAAGTTTTCTGTTCCAGAAGACAAGAGGGCATGGATGATCGGGTGGTAGTCAGAACAGAAACAAGCATAGAAACAAGAAGTTAGAGAGTGACAGTACAAACTGAGCAAGCCGTCTTAGCTCAGCAGACAGCTAGAAATCAGCAGCCAGGATATTTATTGGATCGAGAGATTGAAAGTATCAGAAAATTGATGACGAAAGAATCCCAGAGAAAGACGGCAATAAGAAAGAAAAGGAAAGGAAACAAGAGAAAGACTGTAGCAGACTTGGAAGGCAAAGCAAGTGGAGCACTACAACACAAAATATGGAACCCTGGAGGACAATAGCAGATAACAACAACAGTAAAGCAATTGGCAAGCAATGAAAGATTACAAAATAAAATTTGGGATCCAAGAGGAAATATCCAAACTTATGACCAAGTGGTCATGAATTTTCTTACATGGGGAGTCTGATGCAGGAGCATCATCTCCAAAAAACACATTGTATTTTACCTAAGCTAGGGGGTTTCATGTTTTGAAGAAATATTAAAATTTCATGTAAATATTAATATTATTTTGAGTGATTAATTAATTATTTGTGAGAGAAATTTGTTTCTAGATTATTTAGAATTAATGAAGGAGCCTAAGTTGGGATTAGTTTCTAAGTTTTAGGGATGAGAATCTATCTTTTAGGGATGTTGAGAGATTTAGGGATTTTATGAGATATTAAGGGGATTGAGCATTTAATTAGATCATTTTTTAAATTGTATAAAGAAGGGGTTTTGAGAGAAAAATACATTTGAGATAGTTGGAGAGAGTGAGAGTGTGGTTGAGAGCTGGTTTTGAACAGCCAAGGCTGTAAGCCTCTGGCAAATTGTAAGGGCCATGAACATTGAATATTGGGCCCAGAAGGAAAGTTTGTAAGTATGTTCATTTTCTATGAAAGTGTGATTTTGAGTTATACGCCTTAGATTGGTCGATTCATGTATGGATCAATTACTGTGTTAAGAGTGAATTTGCTGGTATTTGTTGGTTAATTGGTGCATTAATTCCTATGGAATAAGAATGTGCATAATTCAATGAATCTGAGGGAGATCGAATATTATATACAGCTCTGCATATAAGTTATTAATCTCTGCATGATAATTGTTAAACTATATGGGTCGAATGAATGGTTGTCTGGATTTGATTGACTGCAACTAAAAAGAGAGAGCACCCAGTAATATGAAGTTAGGAGATGCATAAAAGAAACGCAGGATGAAGAAATCGATCAAGAGAGAATCGATGATTATTGGTTTAAATCTGGAAAATACATTGAAGACGTAATGCTCGAAGAGGAGTGAAATCGATTCATATTTTACAGTATTGAAAATCTGGTTGCAGGGCGAGTTCTGGTTAAAGAGCAGAGTTCTAAATTGAAAATATTGATCATTGTTTCAGATTGATTAAAAGTCGAGTTCTGGATATGTGTTGTGAGTTAGAAGCTTCCGGAAACTCTTGAAGGCATTGTGAAATGCGACTTTGTAGAACTGTTTCTTGAATTGGATGCGCTGAATGTCAGAGTCTACGTGCAGCATAATGATAAGTGCGTGGTAAATTGTGTGAACATTCAGTTTTAATTTGAATCTGAATTTTATGAAATTGCATAGGGAAGAAATTGGGCGTATAAACCCAAATTTGAATTGGTTAAAGACATGCAGTTTGTACATAAATGAGGGGTTTGATAATGAAATTGTTTGCAGAAAAAAATCAGATCATTTTACCCATTTGGAAATGCATAATATGGCAGAGCGAATTGCAATGGTTCAGTAGATGTTTCATACATATTAAAATGTTTGGCATGCTGGAATAAGTGTAGTCCTAGCATTGCTAAGTCACATTGTCGGGGATAAATACATGGAGCAGTAAGCCAGTTTGCAGAGTAACGCACAATAATTGCAGCGTTGATATAAAATGTCGAGTTATGTAATGACCACAACAAAGCAAGGAGGCCCAATTGAAATTAAAGGGCGTTTTGAGGTAAGTCCGTAGCCATAAAGATGTATAATTTGTGTGGATCGACGTGATTAAAATGATTTTGCTGTAAGGGTCGATTTCCATGGTGTGGGTGTATTCTTGAATTTAAAGTCTGGCATTATAAAAATGAAATTTGCGAGTTGGGATGGATTGTTGGTTTATAATTTCATACAATTGATTTAAAGTTTAAGGTTGATTGCATGTAAGAGCCGGCTTGAAATATGGTTTCCATAAACCATTAAAATGTGTAAACATATGTTAAGACAAAGCTTCCGCAATTGAGTTGTGTGAGATTGCCCAGTAGGCGTCTTATTTGAGTAAGCATGAAGTTATATGAGTTTGGTTGGTTTGGTTTAAAACAGTGTCTAATTGAATATTAGAACATGGCGCATTTGTTTGGTCGAAATGTGATCATAAAGAGAAATCTGATCTTAAAAGGCTTATGTACAAGATTGGACTTTTGAATGAAGGATTTTTATTTGATATGAAGACATGAAAACTGGGATTGGAAATGCTAATTGTAAATTGGGAGGATGTGTATAAAAACAGGTGCATATTGAGTTGATTTGAATTGAATTTAAATGAGCTTCCGCATAAATAGTAAAATATAAATTTGCCAGAGATTGAGATTTGGATTTGAGCATGCATTCTTATATGCGTGTGTTTTTTAAAAAAAGATCTTGGGTATTGTAGGTTTTGCCTGCGTCAGTGGCAGGGAACGTTAGCTATGTAGTCTTGTTAATTGTTGAATGTATGTTTTAGCTCAAACATAAAATGTGTTTATGATAAAGAGAAACATTTTAAAATCCAAAATAAATATGAAATCTGATAATTTGTTTTTCATGTTAAATATGAACTAGCTTTATATATTTGAATTTTAATCATTCATTTGTTTTGTTGTGGGTTTATTAAAAAAAATATGAATTCAATTTTTAAAAGGGAAAAGTAAATTTCAGATTTTGTATAGCATTTAAAATTATGGAAAATGAATTTTGCTTGCATTAAATTCATTATTTAAGGTTTTGTATAGTTGGAAAAAGATTTAATTAGAATTTATGTAAGGTAAAAACGTAAACAATTTTATAGGAAGGTACAATGCAAGTTATAATATGGAGAGAGATTAAAAGGGATGGACATCTATTTATCATAGTTTTATTTAATATTATGTTTTTTTATTAGAACTAATTTTTGTTTTTTCTTTTTCAATGTAGGGAAAAAATTGACTTATCAAAAGCTTGATGGTTTGAAGATTTGAATGGAAATAATTAAATAAAAGGATTATGCATAAATTTAATACTCAGAAAAAAATTGCTACGAAACTATCGTAAGAAATAATTTGTATTCTTCTTTTAATTATGTGGGTAGTTATGCTTAAGTTATTGGATATATTTGTATATAAATCCTAATTACTTATTTGAGATGAGATTTTTTCAAAAGATTAGAGGATGGTAGGCTTGGGAGATGGGAACTTATTTTGAAACCATAATGTATTTGTTGCGGTGGTCCTTTACATTGTGATTGTGAGAATTTATTTATGTTATCATAATTCATTTTTTCCTCTCTATGTGTTCTTGTTTATGTAGGATTTATATTCACTAGTACAATATGCAATATTGTTGATTTAAACTTGATCATACAATGAATGTTGCATACAGAAGTTTATTTAATGTTTTTAAATACATGTTATTTAAAGGGTTTGAATCAAATTTGAAAGATATCTTGCAGGTTGAAGTCATATAGATACGTGTTATCTATACTTTGCTTGCACTTTTAATGTGTATATCAACACATACCAGTTCTCTTTATTTTATTATCATTATTTATTTTACTATGTAGTTTTTTCTTTGTACTCTCTTTTACTAGCATATGTAATTGATTAAGAATAATATGGCTTGATCAGTTTTTTAATATTTCACACATAATATTAATTTAACATTTCTCCAATATATAATATTTAGAAATAATCAAACCTCTATTCTAATTGACTTATTGCATGTTAAAATAATATAGGTACGTGATATCATATAAATTTAACTGCATTTCTCATTAGATACAAATAAACCAACATGTTTTAATTTTTCTTTTTCCTTTTGTCATGTTTTAATTTTAATTTTATTACTAACCCTAATGTTATGTGTGGATTGTGATACATATTTTAAATCTCATTTTTAGTCATAAATGATATTTTTATATTAATAAGCTTTGGTTATTATAAGCTCTGCCACCTTTATTTTCTTAAACCTCAATTTTAAAATAAATATTATTCTATCATTAATTTGGCCTTATTTTATTTGTTATTAAAGAAAACTTATTTAGTTTAAAATTAGGCACGGGGAAAAGCTTGAGGTGAAGGGAGGCCAACACTTTTAACTTAAAGCGGGAGGATTCATATCCTCGGCGAATGTATTCTCGAATTTGTTCCTAGTCGTCGGAACAATTCGAGAGCTAACATGTTTCTCGCGTCATTGTTTGGGAACGAAGTATCACGATTTTATTTCCTCTGGTAACTGAAATACAACTATGCCTGTGACCCGTTAGTAAACAGAGTTACAACAGCACACATCGTAAGTGTTTCAAGAAAATCTTTCTTGGTTTATCATTTCACCTAGTGACTTCTAAATTATTTATATTGTTCTTATTGTTTTAATGGATTTCTTTTGGGCTTATTTGGCATCCAAACTATTTGTTTCTCTTGTTTTTCCTAACATACTTGGTTTATTTCATGTTCCTAATCACGCTAACATTGATGATTTTAAAGAAGGAAAATTCGAATGATAATTAGGGTTATAAAACCATGAAGAAGAAAACGCATGTGATGGTATTTTTAGTAGTTCTGATGTCAGTTCATTTTAGGTTTATGTTGATTACTCAAATCTACCTATATATGATGAGTATGATGATGAACTATTAATTCCATGTTGCGATCTTGAGTAGGTGATTATTCATTTTTAGGTTTAAATTTGTGAACATCAGGCAACCATAATACATTTGATATTAATAAGCAGGATGAACATAACTATATAACTTATATAACACCTCTCTATTTTCCTAATAAGGAAATTGTCCATGATAATTACGTACAGGATAATGTTATTGTACATGGAAACACAAATGAACTAACTCTATATTTTATTTAAACAAGTCTAAATTTATTTATATTACCATATATACATCAGCTCTTTAATAACACCTTCCAAACTACGCATGACTCTATCAATATTTTTTATTCTTGTTGTGATGAGCATGAATCTCAAAAATATTTGAGTTGCCACGTGACTAATCATGATATGATTTCAAATTGGTTCGAAAAAGGAGTAAATTATGAATATGTTGCATATACATTTATATTAGGAATGTCCCATCAATTAAATAATTACACAATCTAACACGACTTTGTGGAGGATTGGATTGAAGAGGTTTTTAAGAGAACATCATTATATTATTATATAGACATCAACTCCTTTCTAGGGAGCATAGTGATTGAGACATCCTACCCTTTCTTACAATTACTTAACATACTACTATTTTCGAAGCACAGAGGTAAGAGTTATGGAACTGATAAATTATTTTCCTAGTTACATTGGTTGATTGATTTCTTTGAACAATTTTTCTCTTGAGAACACTGATGTATATAAATTATTGTACATAAATAAACTTCTTAAAACCTTTTATTATGCATACTTTATGGTTGTTTGATTTGGAATAAATAAACATGAAACCTTTGCATGTTAAAGAATATTGAATGATCATGTCCATAATGAAGCATAGGTTAATGATTCCTTAGTATACTCTATATTGATGAATTTGGGACATATCTCTAAAGACTTTATTCATGTATGAAGGTTTAAGGGTAATTATTTTCCAAAGGGCTCAGACTTCTTTTTCTAATAGTTTGAAACTTTGTGTTAATGCATTTTCTTTGACCACATCCTTATTACACTACTTACACATAAATATCATAAGGGATTGGATTATCTTATGAGTACTAAACCTAAAAACATAATGTTTAACCTTCACAAAATCTAATGATATTGAAACTCTTGTTGTGATATTTAGTTACAATCATACTCCATGCATGTGATCTTCCCTAATCATTGAATTGGTCTTGAATACTTGAAACTAATCATTTTCACAATGGGGGATACATATAACTTTGTCGGGGCTATGGAAGCGGCACAATATCTATGGTATTGAGTTACCCTAGTGTGTAATCATCCCATTAGTTGCTTCAAAATGGGGAATGTTGATATCTCTGTCAGGGCTATGGACACTCACTAGCAACAGAGGAAGGTCAATGGTATTGGGTCAAATCTCAGTAAATGATCATCCCATAGTTAATTTATCAAATAAAATGAAGCTTATGTAATTCATCTTTATATGTTAATGAAAAAGTGATGACATTTCTTAGTTAGGATAGTGGATGACTTCGCCAAGGCTATGGATGCTCACTGGAAGTGAAGCAACATCTGATTTTGGAAACCCATGTAATGGAAACAAAAAGGGAAATAAAATATATAATAACTAGTCTCGTGGTTGTAGTTGAACTTTATTTTAAAATGAATGTCATCCTTGTGGTATTAAACTAATGCCATAACTTTTGCAATATTTTGATCCATAACTTTGAGAATGCAATTATTTTTAAATGGTTTTGAAATGCTCCTATGAAGGTTGAGACATATATCAAAGATGGTTGTTATGCCCTAAATTATTACCATAATTACCCTAATATACTAAAAAAAAAATGCCTTATACATTAAACTCAATAGTCTTTACACACTGGGATCTCATATGATTAATCTTGGTTTCATTCTTGTTGTTCATTAGTTTTTTTTTATAAGTAAGGGTAGTGAAACATGTTCAAGGGGGTTGAACTTCCAATCATTTGGATACACAATGGCTTGCCAATATCTTTTTTTTTCTAGTTGTACTACAACCTGCAGAATTCTTGTCATTGATTAGTTAAAACTTTAAGATGTAAAGATTTTCATTCTCTTTCATAGAATAGGTTAGGATTTATATTTGTTGTATTGAAAGTTTCATTTCCCCTCTCATTAAAAAATGAAGGGTTTGTTCTTAATGTAAATCGACTCCATGCCCAATGTGAAGGCATTTGTTATGCAATTCTTGATGCCTCGCAAGGAGGCACCATCCTTAGTGGGAGCCAGATGTTTTAGCTAAATTTGACAATCTTTAAAACTAGGTTACCTCTGTGAGTTTTTCCTTCCATAATTCCATATTCATTGTATTGATGTTTCCCTTATTATATAACTTATTTACCTATTCCCTAGATCAAAATTGCATGCTTAAGGCTTCACAACAAAATTATTCATATTCACCCAACATTAAGATTATTATTATAATAAATTATAAATTTATAATTAATAAAGATTAAAACTTTTTAATCATAAATAAATAATTACAAACATTATAATTATAATATTTTATAATATTATATAAAATAAATAATTCAATTTTATATATATATATATATGGATGAACCAAAATAATATGAATACAATACAAATAATCCACTTACCTCACTTTTATACCTTCCATATACATTGCCATTAGAATTAGAGTAACATAGGTAATAGGTCAGGTAATGTCCAATACTTGATATTAAATATATAACCTTTTAAAGAAGTGTACCCCTGTCAACATAAAAAATGAATATCCCTTCATCAAATCACCATATGCGAGAAAGAAAGAAAGAATATATATATATAT
The DNA here is from genome assembly GCA_000404065.3 of Pinus taeda. Lineage (NCBI taxonomy): Eukaryota > Viridiplantae > Streptophyta > Pinopsida > Pinales > Pinaceae > Pinus > Pinus taeda. Next base: position 14,766 of record APFE031624096.1, read on the forward strand.
ATATCCTCCATCTTCCTTATAGCTGCCCAAAGGACCCATCTGGATATGCCACCTTTTCTTCCTGAAATTACCATATTGATAATAGACTAGGTTCATGCTGGTGACCGGATATACAGGCTACCTTTCTGTATTGAATTTACCCGCATAAAGTTTGTATTGAAATATCATTGAAATTTGAAGTTTATAAATTGTATTTAAAATAAAAAATTTATATTTTAGATTTTAATTGCATTTAAGTTTGTAATATATTTTATTAAAAAGCAGAAATTTCATTATTAATGGTTGAATGGATGTTTTAGCTCAAACAAAAAATTTGTTTATGATAGAGAGGAGTACTTTAAAATATGAAATGTATTGTAGCGTACTCACAAATCTGATAATTTGTTTTTCATGTTAAATATAAACTAGCTTTATATAATCGAATTTTAATTGATCACTTATTTCGTTGTAGGTTTATTAGAAAAATATGAATTCAACTTTTAAGTGGAAAAAATAAATTTCGAAGTTTGTGTAGCATTTAAAATTCTCGGAAATGAATTATGAGGCCTGAAATTCATTATTTAGAATTTATATGGCTGGGAAAAAAATACCAAAGGTAGAAAAGAAAACAATTTTATATGCAGGTACATGCAATTTATCTTATGGGGAGAGATTAATAAGGGATGAGCATCTATTTATCATATTTTATTATTTTTTTTAATAGAGCTAATTTATGTTTTTTTCTTTTTTAATCTGAGAAAAAAAAGGGACTTTTCAAAATCTTGTTAAGATGAATATTTGAACGGAAATTATTAAATGAAAGGATTATGCATAAATTTAATATTAAAGAAGAAACTGCTATGAAATTATCTTTAGAAATAATTTTTATTTTAATTTTAATTATGTGAGCAGTTATGCTTCAGTTATTAGATATTTTTGTATATAAATCCTCGTTACTCATTTGAGAGGAGATTTTTTGGAAAGATTAGAGGATGCTAGGCTTGGGAGATGGAAATTTATTTTGAATCCATATCATACTTGTTGTGGTGGCTCTTTACATTGTGATTATGAGAATTTATTTATATTATCATAATTCATTTTTTTCCTCTATATGTGTTCTTGTTTATATAGGGTTTATATTTACTGGTAAAATATGCAAGATTAATGATATTTGACTTGATCATACAGTGAATCTTGCATACATAAGTTGATTTAATGCTTTTAAATACATGTTATTTAAAGGGTTTGAAATAGATTTGAAATATATGTTGCAAATTGAAATATTGATACATGTTATCTATTCTTTGCTTGCACATTTAATTTGAACATCAATATATGTCGGTTCTCTTTATTTTATACTTTTTATTTATTTTACTATGTTGTTTTTTCATTGTATTTTCTTTTATTGGCATATATGATTGATTAAGAATGATATGGCCTGATCATATTTTTAATCTTTCACATATAATATTGATTTAATATTTCTTCAATATATAATATTTAGAAATAATAAGTCAATATTCTAATTGACTTGTTGCAAGTTAAAATAATATAGGTACTTTTAACCTTGTTGGCAAAAGGCCCACAAATGGATCCATTAATGCTCTTGAAATCTCCAAGATTTGCTCAAAGATCATCCAATGATCAAAATCAGCGCAAGAGGAGAGCCCTTGGAAGGGTGGAAATACACTATCGGGAGGAAAAAACGCTTGAAAACCATGAAAAGCCCACAAACGTAGGCTTAATAGAAGAATGAAGAGCAGTCGTTAGATCTGGCCGATCAACGACCCATATCTAAGCAGTTAATCGCAATTGGCTGAGCAAAAAGGGTCAGTTTAAAGTTGGGCGCATGACATCGCCGATCAGCGATCACCGATGAATGGATTGGTGGGTCGCATCGGCGGGGAGCATATGCTATGTTATATAAAGGACCCAATGAGTGAGCGACGTGCGATTGTGATTCATCGCATCGCTAATATCGCATCGGCACTAAACCATGGGTGGGGCCTATGCACATACATATGGGCGACCCGATGAGTCGGACCTAACGATATTATAGTTGGGAGTTCATAAATTTTGAAGTCCGCGCCCAAGCAATTTTTAATGTATTTTCCGTGTATGTCATTGTATAATGAAATACAAAGGGAAATAGGGGCAGTGCGATAGCGATGGAACCCGGACCCGATGGGTTTCGGGAAGCAAAATAGATATATTTTCAAGTCTGCAAAAGCCCAATTTTTAATGTATTTCATGTATTTTCATTATATAATGAAAATACGAAGGGAGCATTGGCCAGCAACGATTGTGATGAGTCCTGGACCTGAAAGGGTCTGGGAAGTGAAATATAATATATCTGAAGTCTGCCATACCCATTTTCATGTATTTTTCAATGTTTTTCGCATATTTCATAATATAAGGGAAATGCACAGGAGCAAGCTTTTTGTGACTTGCGATGGCGACAAGGCCGGACCCAATAGACAATTAAACCATATTTTTGAGGACCTTGAAGTCCAAAATACACAGAAAAGGCGGGATTTTTCAGTGATTGTTGTGTTTTCTGTTTAAAACAGAAATATACATTGTTTTCCAGAGGTCCACAATAGGGAAACATTGTTCTGCTATAACAGAAAGCATGCATTGTTAAATCATTGAAAGGGCCACAACATGCGCAGCTCCTCCCCAAACCGACATAGAGGCCGAGAAGCAGCACAACGCATCAATAACCCAGCACAACTCATCAAACAAACATCATGGAGCATCTCTAGCACAAGAGAACTCCCAGACAACGCAAGAAACTACCTAAAATATCTTAAAACGGTTACTCTGCTGTCAGAAGTAGAAAACTCTGATCCCATGCTTTCCTAGAAGGCATCAAACCAGTTAACAATGCATATCAGACAGATTAAGACTCTGAGCCTCTTAGAGCTCAGGAGCATTGTAAACAGGCTATAAATAGCATAAAATAAGATGTAATAGAGGTTCAACTTCTAGAGATTGTTTCTCCTTTGTTCCTTCAAACTTCTCATCTTCATTCTAGCAATATAAGCTTATTTTTCTATTATGTTCAATGTCCATTCTCTTTGTTGTTCTATGCTTGCACTTGAACAATTTGTTCATGTTTTATTTTGTGTTTAAGGAAAGATAACTGTCGTCTTATCTCAGCTTTGATAAATTAGATTTGCAAGCTTCTTTTACTACCTGTAGCTAGCCATTCATATGTGTTTATGTATAAAATCTACTGGTACATTCAGTGTTCTCCATCCATCTATTGAATCTATTATTTATTGAGCATTAGTGGTCTAAAGCCTTGTATTGGTGAGAGTGTTCATGTGTGTCTTGAGTGATAATAGAGTTGAAATGGTTATCTAACTTGATCCAAACCCTCATTTATTCCAATAGTTCAAAGAACAATATTGAAGATTATATGTTACCAGGCATCTTCGAGCTACAGCCTAGGAGAGTTTCTTGGAGTGATAACATAATTGGTGTTGCTGTCGGGGAGTGGAAAATGAATCTCAGCTTCCCTGGGAAACGACATAGATCCGGGTTTGATGATAGACAAAGTTTGGACACTTTTGTGGTTGTAATCATCTATCTGGCGACTCTATTGGAGGTCGAACCTCTTGGCGACTCCACTTCATAGTTTTGGCTCAATTTGTGAGGCATACTTGGAGAAATCCTCAGAAGCTACAAGCTGATCCAGTACTTGACCCTGAAAAAGTCATCAAAGAGAGAAAGGTATTGCAGAAAGGAGCATCAGGTTCAGGTAAACCTAAACAATCTTTTATATATCTTCAAGAAAGGCCTATAGAAGAACAAATACATGTTGAGAGTATAGCATCTAATACTAGCAGTGAAGAAAAAATCCCAAAGATTCATAAAGCTCCTTATTCTTTAGGTTCTCCTTTTTTTGTAAGCCTAAAGGAAACCTCACCTCCTATCCATCATACTCCTTTAGTCCTGTCAGTCACTCCTCAGCCCTCTATCATTCAAACTGCCAGTACTCTTTTAGCCACTACAGCTATGGTAGGTCCACAAGCACCTACCAAAATGGAAAGAATCATAGCTACTAGGTATGGACCTCTAACACTTCCCACTCCTCTGAATGCCATGCCTATTGGAGAATATCAAAAATATAGGCCTAAGTTCACTGATACTGAAGGTGTTACTATCGAAGAACATCTTGAGTCATTCTATAGCTATGCTGATAATCTGGACATTAGTAAAGATGATGTGTGGATGAGAGTCTTTGTCCAAAGCCTAGATGGAGAGGCTAGAAAATGGTTCAGAGAACTAACCCCAAGATCTATAGCAGGTATTGAAGTTTTAGATGATGCGTTCCTAACGCATTGGGGGGATAAGAAGGATCTCCTCTACTACCACACTGAGTTTGGGAACTTAAAGAGGGAAAATGGTGAGTTGTTGTATAATTTTAGTAAGAGGTTTAACCATATGTACAACAAGATACCAGCTGAAGTAAAACCCACTACTACCTCTGCTAAACTCACCTATGCTAGTGCTTTTGATTCTGACTTCTACCTACTATTGAGAGAGAGGCAATGTGCTACTTTGGATGACATGTAGGATGCAGCCTTGGAAGTGGAATCAAACATCATAGCTACAGACAAGCTCAAGGGAAATGTTGATAGAAGAAGACAGAGGGGAGAGTCTTCATCATCCTCTGATCCTAAGATAGATAAAATGACCAAAATGATCGAGTCATTAGCCTCTAAAATCTCCAAATTGAAGGTTGAGCAGCACCCGGGGAAAGGAAGAGCTCCTAATACCTTTTCTCCTAGAAATCCAAATCCAAAACCATATTGAAGAACTAATGAGCAATTGCAGATTTTGCAAAGAAACAAAGATGCTAATGAAGACCAAAGGGTAAAGGCTCCTTTTCAAAATGCAGTCATGGAAGAAGAGTAGTTTGAAGAAGATGATGAGATCCATTGTCTAGAAGACAAAGGAAATTCTCCCTTTTTTACCTTAGTTGCCTATGAAAAGTCATTATGCAATGACCACATCAGCCAAGAATGGATGGTAAAGCTATTCTACAAACTGTAGATCAGCAAAGATATAATTTGAGGTCAAAGATAAATAATGCCAAGGAAATTCATGTTCAAAGAGTTGATGCCCCTGTAGTATAGCAAGCTAATAAGCAAAAACAACTGGGAGTTGATCCCATCGTCCTCAAAGCTCCAGCTCATGAGGTAAGAGGCCTTGACAAATCTCCTTCTCCTTTCAGATTTCAATCAGAAATTCAAAAGCTAAGAATACATATGCCTCTGATTGAACTAATGAAGAATGAGTCCTTCAAAAGATCCATCCTCGAGGCCCTTGAGCCTAAAGCCATCCAAGCCTCCACTGATCATGTAAATTTGCAAGATGATAAGCCAGTTGTTATTCTCAACCCAATTATTGAAAATTGTGAAGACATCTCCCCATCACTATATGTCTCTTTGACTATTCATGAAAAAATCCTTCACAACTGCCTTTTGGACACTGGAGCCAGCCATAATCTAATGCCCAAGGTTGTCATGGATGAGTTGGGTCTTGACATCACAAAGCCTTATCATGACCTGTTCTTGTTTGACTCTAGAAAAGTGAAGTGTCTAGGATTAATCAAGGACCTAGCCATCATTTTGTCTCAGCTGCCTATGAAAAGCATGATGATGGATATTGTGGTACCAGATGTACCTCCCAAGTTTTGCATGTTACTTTCCAGAGGTTGGATCAAGAGACTAGGTTGATCACTACAAAATGATATGTCCTATGCTACTGTCCTAGTTTTCGGAGGTGAGAGCAAGAGATTATACAGAGAGGCGCAGTTGGCTTATATCATCAACGATGAGAAGAACCCTACTAATCATCCCATCTATGTTGTTGACACTGATTTTGGAGCATGTATTCTTCATATTGAAGAATCCCAGTTGGCCTCCACACAGCTCGAGAAACCAGTTTTCCAGATCGCAGAGGAAGAAAACCCACAGATTTGAGATATGTTCTTTGATGGGGCTTGCTCTAAATAATTTGCAGGGGCAGGCATAGTCCTTGTGTCCCCAACACAGGAATACATTCATTTATCTTTCAAATTAACCTTTCAGATCACAAATAATATAGCAGAATACGAAGCTTTGATTTTGGGCTTAAGTGCTGCTAAAGAAATCAGTATCAAAGGCCTGGAAGTTTTGGAGATGCAGACCTCATCATTCAGCGGGTAAATAAAACATTCCAAGCAAGGCATCCAAGGCTGAAAGCATACAGAGATGAGGTAAGGAGGCTCAAGGATTCTTTTAATGATTTCAACATTTCTTATATTCCAAGAATGAAGAACCAGCTTGCCGACTCCCTTGCTGTGTTTGCTAGCACGTTTATTCCTCCTTTTCCTCCTAAATTGACATATGAAGTTCAGGTAAAATATAGACTGTCTTTGCCTGACAATGTCAAATATTGGAGAGTTTTTGAAGATGATGAGGAAATTAACAGGTTTTTACAAGTTGTTGAGGAATTTGTTGAAACGCACATCAACCAAGAAAATGAAACCATGGAAGAATGCAGCCAATCCAAGCTAAAAAGCGAGATCGGTCGAGGAATCATCATCCAGCTGCCTAGTAATCACATACCAAAAGTATTGGTGCCTCTAGAGAAGCTTTTCGATCATAACGACATTCCCTATAAGCCAGCCAAAACAGAGAATGAGTCTACTGTCTATAAACATAATATAGGGAGCCCAACCCATCATAAATTCATCAATTTGTCCACTCATTTGTCTTCTACCTAGAATTCCGAGTATTGCACCCTCATGAAGCAATTCACTAATATTTTTTCCTGGGAATACAGTGATCTTAATACCTATGATACAAACATCATTCAACACAAGATCCCACTGGAAAAGAACACCAATCCTTTAAGCATAAATTAAGATCTATCAACCCTCTCTTATTGCCTTTGATTGAGAAAAAGATTAAGAAGTTGTTGGATGCCAAAATCATAGTTCCCCTAAGGTATTCAAAGTGGATAGCTAACCTTGTGGTAATAAGAAAGATAAATGGAGAAATCAGGCTTTGCGTTGACTTCAGAAATCTGAACAAGTGCTCTAAAAAAGATAACTACCCCGTGCCTAAGATGGAACACTTGTTGCAAAGAGTTTTAGGGACCAGAGTCATGTCTTTCTTAGATGGATTTTCAGGTTACTATCAAGTTGTTGTACATCCAGAAGATTATGAAAATACTTCCTTCACTACTCCTTGGCGCGCTTTCATGTACTCCAAGATGCCTTTCAAACTGATGAATGCTGGGGCTAATTTTCAAAGGGCCATAGACATAGCCTTCGTGGGAGATAAGGACAAGTTTGTCCTTATTTATCTTGACAACATAACAATCTTCTCCAGCAACCAAAAAGACCATTTACAGCATTTGAAAAAGGTCTTCCTAAAGTGCAGACAGTTTGGAATTTTAATGAACCCAAAGAAGTCACAGTTTGCTCTAGAAGAAGGCAAACTTCTGGGACATATTGTTTCTATTGAAAGTGTGAAGATTGATCCAGCAAGGGTTCAAGCCATTCAGACATTGTCTATCCCAAGGTAAAAAAGGGACATTTAATCCTTCATGGGTAAGATTAACTTTGTAAGGAGGTTCATTCCAAACTTTGCAGAGCTTGTAAAGCACATCATTTCCATGCTGAAGAAAGGATCAAAAATAAAATGGAAAGATGCTTCAAGAAGCTCTTTTGAAGCCATCAAGCAAGCTATCATGGAAGTTCCCCTCTAATCAACCCAGATTACACTAAGGAGTTTTGTGTCTTCTCTTTTTCATCTTATGATACACTTGTAGCAGTTCTGTTGCAAAAAAATGATGAAGGCATAAATCACCCCATGGCCTTTTCAGCAAAACTTTAAGGGATGCTAAACTAAGGTATGACCTTATTGAAAAACAAGCTTATGCTCTCATAAAATCTTTAAAGGCATTCAGAATTTATATTCTGCATTCCAAAGTAGTTGCATATGTGCCTTCAACCTCAGTAAAAATATTTCTTAACTCGGCCAGATATTGATGGGAAGAGAGCTAAATGGATTGAAAAATTCATAGAGTTTAATATAGAGGTGAAGCCCACTAAGCTTGTCAAAGGCCAGGGCTTGGCTAAACTTATGGCTGAAGAAAATTGCAGCTTGTTAGACATAAATTCCATGGGTCTTAATTCAGATGATGAGCAGACAAGTGGAGCAGTAGAAGAGCAAAATAAGAATCAGTCTTTGGCTGAAAATCTAGCCACATGTGAATGGTATTACAGCAAAGTTCATTTTTTTCAAAAGCTAGAAGTCCCCTCCAGGGCTTAGCTCAAGTCAAGCTCATGCCATTAAACTCACATTAGCCAAATTCTGCATTAATAAAAATCTTCTTTATTGGAGAGACCCATCAGGAATCCTCTTGAGGTGTCTAGATAAAGAACAATCTATGGAAGTCATACACTAGTTCCATTCTAGCATCTGTGGAGGGCATCATTATTGGAAAACCACAGCTCACAAAATCTTGATGGCTGGATATTATTGGCCTATTGTGTTCTCTGATGTGTTTTCTTTTGTAAAAGCTTGTGACAAGTGTCATAGGTTTGAAGGAAGACAACAGCTAAAATCTCTACCCTTGAAGCCAATACATGTCAATGGTCCCTTCCAGCAGTGGGGCTTGGACTTTATAGGTGAGATCAACCCATATTCCAGTGGCCAACACAAATGGATCTTAGTAACCACTAATTATTTCACCAAGTGGATTGAGGCTATACCCACTAAGAATGCCAATCATCAAGTTGTCATAAAGTTCTTGAATGAGAATATTTTCATTATATTTGGTTTCCCAACCAAACTAGTCACTGATAATGCAGCAGCTTTCAAGGAAAAATAATTGGTGGACATGACTGAATCCATGGGCATTCAAGTGGTGCATTCTACCTCATATTATCCTCATGGAAATGGCCTGGCAGAATCATCCAACAAGAGTCTAGTAAGGGTAATCAAAAACCTATTAGAGGACAACAAAAAGAGTTGGGATTCCAAGTTTAAGTTTGCACAATGGGCTGACAAAGTTACCATCAAAAATTCCATAGGAAATTCTCCATTCAAACTAGTTTATGGCGCTGATGCTATTTTCCCCATCCAGTTGATTCTCCTTGTGGCTAAGTTCTTGCAAGAAGAACAAGATGAAGAGAATGACATGGTAAGAAGAATGAATAACCTGGTTGAACTACAGCAGATCAGAGAGCAACTGGTTGAGAAGACAAAAGCTAATCAGAAGAAAATCAAAGAAACCTTTGACAAGAAGGAAAAAGTGGACAATTTCCAAGTTGGTGATTAGCTACTTAAATGGAATGCATTTAAAGAAAAGAAAAGTAATCATGGTGAGTTTAACTCCCTATGGACAGGTTTGTTTGTCATCGCTCAAATCCAACAGAACAATACATTTATTCTGCATAGTCTAGAAGGAGGGGATACTTTTGGTAGCCCAATAAATGGGCGGTTCTTGAAACTTTATTTCGTTTAAGGCTTTAAAGCCTTGTCATTGTAAATATGTTTTTCCATTTTTTATATCATTACAAAATAGACTCCATGCCCAATGGAACACTAGAACGAAGATTTGACTTTGTTTTTTCAGGAAAGGCATTGATATGTGATCCTTGAAACCTCACAGGGAGGATTTCATCCCTAGAAGGAGCCAATGTTAGCCTTGCTAGCAAAAGGCCTACAAACGGATCCATTATTGCTCTTGAAATCCTTAATATTTTCTCAAAGATCATCCAATGATCAAAATCACCGCAAGAGGAGAGCCCTTGGAAGGGTGGGAATACACTATCAGGAGGCAAAAATGCTTGAAAAAAATGAAAAACCCAAAATCGCAGGCTAAAACAGAGGAATGAACAACAACCGTTAGATCTGGTTGATCAACGGCCCAGATCTAAGTGGTAATCACAATTGGCCGAGCAGAAGGGACAATTTAAAGTTGGGTGCATGACACTTCCGATCAGTGATCGTTGATGATCGGATCGGCGGGTTGCATCAGCGGGGAGCATATGCTATGTTATATAAAGGAACCGATGAGTGAGCGGTGCGTGATTGCGATTTATTGCATCACTGATATCGCATCGACACTAAAAAACGGGCGGGGCCTATGCACATACATATGGGCGACCCGGTGAGCTGAACCCGATGGCATTATAGTTGGGAGTTCATAAATTTTGAAGTCTGCGCCCAAGTAATTTATAATGTATTTTCCATGTATTTCGTTGTATAACAAAATACAAAGGGAAATAGGGGCAGTGCAATAGCAATGGAACTCAGACCCCATGGGTTTCGAGAGGCAAAATAGATATATTTTCAAGTCCGCAAAAGCCCAATTTTTAATGTATTTCATGCATTTTCGTTATATAATGAAAATATGAAGGGAGCATTGGTCAGTAGTGATTGCGATGAGTCCTAGACCTGAAAGGGTTCGGGAAGTGAAAGATAAAATATCTGAAGTCCGCCAAACCCATTTTCATGCATTTTTTAGTGTTTCCCGCATATTTCATAATATAAGGAAAATGCATAGGAGTAGGATTTTTGCGACTTGTGATGGCAACAAGGCCGGACCCAATAGAAAATTAAACAATATTTTTGAGGAATTTGAAGTCTAAAATACACAGAGAAGGTAGGATTTATCAGTGATTGTTGTGTTTTCTGTTCAAAACAGAAATATACATTGTTTTCAACAGAGGTCCACAATAGGGCAGCATTGTTCTGCTATAACAGAAAGCATGCATTGTTAAATCACTGAAAGGGCCACAGTACGCGCAGCTCCTCCCCAAACCGATATAGAGGCAGATAAGCAGCACAACTCATCAATAGCCCAGTGCAGCTCATCAAACAAACATCATGGAGCATCTCTGGCACAAGAGAACTCCCAGACAATGCAACAAACTACCCAAAATATCTGAAAGCGGTTACTCTACTGTCAAAAGTAGAAAACTCCAATCCCATGCTTTCTTAGAAAGCATCAAATTAGTTAATAATGCATATCAGACAGATTAAGACTCTAAGCCTCTTAGAGCTTAGGAGCATTGTAAACAAGCTATAAATAACTGAAAGTAAGATGTAATAGAGGTTCAACTTCTAGAGATTGTTTCTCCTTTGTTCCTTCAAACTTCTCATCTTCATTTTAGCAATATAAGCTTCTTTTGCTATTATATGTTTAATTTCCATTCTCTTTGTTGTTCTATGCTTGCACTTGAATAGTTTGTTCATGTTTTCTTTTGTGTCTAAGGCCAGATAACTATAATCTTATCTCTCCTTTGATAAATTAGATTTGCAAACTTCTTTTACTACCTGTAGCTGGCCATTCATACGTGTTTATGTATGTAATCTGTTGGTACAGTCAGTGTTCTCATTTATCTATTGAATCTATAAATTATTGAGCATTAGTGGTCTAAAGTCTTGTATTGGTGAGAGTGTTCATGCATGTCTTGAGTGAGAATAGAGCTGAAATGGTTATCTAACTTGATCCAAATCCTCATTTATTCCAATAGTTTAGAGAACAATATTGAAGATTATATGTTACTAGGCATCTCTGAGCTACAACCTAGGAGAGTTTCTTGGAGTGATAATAGGTACCTAATATCATATGATTTTAACCACACTTCTCATTAGATACAAATAAGTGATCATGTTTTAATTTTGCTTTTTTTCTTTTTCCATTGTTTTAATTTTAATTTTATTACTAACCCTAATGTTACATGTGGATTGTGATACATATTTTAAATATTATTATTAGTCATAAATAATATTTTTATTTTAATAAGTTTCGGTTATTATGTCCTACCACCTTTCTTTTCTTAAACCTCAATTTTAAGACAAAGACTATTTTATCATTAATATGGCCTTATTTTATTTGTTATTAAAGAAAACTTATTTAGTTTGACATTAAACATGGGGAATACCCCCTGAGGTGAAGGAAGACCACCCATTTTAACCTAAAGTGGGAGGATTCACATCCTCAATGAATGTGTTATTAGATTCCTCTTAGTTGTGAGAACAATTCAGGAGCCAACACTTCTTAATACTCCACCCTAGTTTATGCCCACACCATGGCTTTATCCACCCCAAAATATCATTCCTCCATTTTAGCTATATCTACATCAATCTCCTCAATGGGGTAATCCATATTCTAGATGGAAGCCTCTGGAAACCCAACCACCTACACTGATTCCTCCTCCTCCCCAACCATAAGTACTCCTATCCAACTTATGTTGTAGAACTTCAAGAGATCAACCTTAGGTCTGGGAAGGTCTTTTGGATGCTTACCCACCTTCTCCTACAAGATATCTAGAGTAAGAGAAGGAATATCCCGCAAATCAAGTCACTAACCCTCCCTATCCTAAAAGTTTGACTACTCATAAATAACACACCCCCAAATAAGCTAAACCTCTAGGAGAACTGAAAAATATGTGTCAATATTCCTCTCCTTTAAGCCATCAAGGATGTTCCCATATATAATAATTTCATCATAGAGGAATGCTTTATAATTCCAAGAAGGAGGAAAATAGATGCCCCTACTATCAATGTCATAGAGTAGCTAGTTGATCTTATGCCTGGGAGACCATCGTCCCCAAGTAATGAGATCCTGGGAGTCCAGTAGTAGATATACACATCAATGATATTTCAGTTCCTAAAACTCATTGACTTGGGAGCTACAATAAATTTCACGATTAAGGATACTATGCTTAAATTCAATCTCCAAGAGTCCCTAAGGAATACCACCATAGTGCTACAACTTATTGATAGATCCATAGTAACACTTGAAGGTGTTACTGAGGATGTTATGGTCAACATTGATTCTTGGGAGTATCCATAGATTCTTGTCCTTCAGCCTAATACCAAGTTTAACGGATATCCTATTACCTTAGGAATGCCTTGGTTTACCATTGTTAATGCCTACATTAGATGTAGGGCTAGAAATATGACTATCGCTAATGGGAAATCTAAAAAACAACTTGTATTATATCCACCTACTCAACAACTCATTGAGAATGATTTTCCTATTTGGGTAAAAGAAGAAGAATAAGAAGAATACATTTATCTATCATCACCTTATACCATATTTACATTAGAACCCGTCATTGACAAGAAACAATTAGATGAAGATAATCCAATTGACAATTTTTTGCAAAATAAATACCTTGTTTCCATGAATGTTGATGGCTTGAAAGATGAATCTACAAAGTAAATTGGTTGTTCTCAGGACACAACATGGGAAGGTATGATAACTTTTGATTCTAAGAAGAATAATGTGAAAAATATAGAAATTAGCCCTTCTAAAACCTTGAAAAATAGCCCCTTTCTTTCAGTTAAACAGGAGGACAATCTTCTCACTATTTTGAGACAACATGTTGATGCATTTACATGGGACTATAAAGAAATGAAGGGGGTCCATCCTTTTGTATGCATTCATCATATATACATCAAATAAGGCCATAAACTTGTTCTCTAGCCACAAAGGAAAATGAATCCTACATTAAAATAAATTATTAAGGACGAATTGCAAAACTTATTGGATGTAGGATTCATCTATCCAATCTTGAATAGTGAATGGGTGCCTCCCTTAGTCATTTTACCTAAAAATAACGACAAATGGAGAATATTTGTTGATTATAGAGAACTCAAAAAAGTCACTAGAAAGGACCACTTTCCCTTTCCCTTTATTGACCAAGTCTTGGATGTCCTTACAAGGAAAAAATTCTTCCCATTTTTGGATGGATTTAGAGGATACAATCAAATTCAGATCAACCTTGAGGATCAAGATAATACCAACTTTAGATGTCCATGGGGAACCTTTTCTTACAAGGTTCTCCTATTTGGTCTGTGCAATGCTCTTGCTACATTCCATAGGGATATGTTGATTATTTTCTCAGACCTTGTGCGTGACTCAGTGGAAATATATGTGGACAATTTTACACTCTAATGGGATGATTTCCAAGAGGCTCTCTCCAACCTATGCAAAGTTTTGTAATGGTGCAAAGAAATGAACCTCTCCCTAATCCATGAGAAATTCCTATTTTTTATGAATTAAGGTATTATTTTAGGGCACTTTCTCTCTAAAAATGGAATCTAGGTGGCTCCTAACAAAATCACCATCATAAAAAAGGGTTGCATTCCTTAAAAACAAATACATGTTATAAGTTTTCTAGGTCTTACTGGATATTATTGGAGATTCATCAAATATTTTAGCAGCAATGATTCTGCATTATTTTCTTTACTAACAAAAGATTCAAAGTTTTGTTGGACAAATTTATGGCATAAGGAATCTGAGGAAATTAAAGAAAAACTAATGACTGCACTTGTCCTTAGAGGTCAAATTTGTAAGTTTCCCATACAGATGCATCAAATAAAGCAGTTGGGGCAGCACTAGGACAATTGAAAGGTAAACTTCCCTATGCAATTAATTTTATTAGGAAGAATTTATCCAAAGTTGAGCTCAATTACACAGTTATTAAGAAAGAAATCTTAGTTGTTATACATTATTTAAACAAAATTTAGGCATTTCCTTACTAGCTATCAAGTCTTTGTACATACTGACCATGCAGCAATCAAGTACCTAATGAAAATATCAAATGTAAATGCTCACATAGTTAGGTGGTTATTGTTACTGCAAAAATTTGATCTATCCATTATTGAAAAACCATGAAAAGAGAATGTTGTTGCAAACTTTCTTTCAAGACTAACCTTGTCTGCAAAGGATGAATAAATGGTGGATGATAGGCTCCCTAACAAGCTTATGTTTTCCATCTTAGTATTATCTCCATGGTTTGTTGACATAGCCAATTTCTTATTTTTTGACCAATTTCCTCTTCACTTATCCTTAAAGGAGAAAAGATTTTTTTTTAGAAAGAGTGCCTCTTACACTTAGAATGGGGGCAACCTCTTCAAGTTGGGGCTTGATCAAATATTGAGAAGATGTGTGAGGGAGTATGAAGTTTTTGACATCATCTCATCTTGTCATCATGGACCCTATGGGGGGCATTTTGTTGCCAAGAGGACAACCTACAAGATCCTGTAAGTAGGATACTATTATCCAACCCTTCACAAATATCCCTAGAGATACACAACACAATGTGATGAATGCCAAAGGATGGGGAAACCTGCTCAGATGGATGAAATGTATTTACAACATCAAGTGACCTTTGAGCCATTTGAGAAGTGGGCATGGACTTCATTGGTTTTATTGATCTCCCATATTGAAAAAATAGATACATCATTATGTGTATGGACTACCTGGCTCAGTGGGTTTAGGTGAAAGTAGTAAAAGAAGAAACCGAGCAGAAGGTGGCTAAATTATTGAAGGAATTTTTTTTTATAAGTTATGATTCCCAGGAGAATTATCAATAGAATAAGGCTCCTTGTTGACCTCCAATATAATCAAGGGGATGATGAAGAAACATCACATTCGACATAGGAATTCTACTCCATATCACTCTCAGGAAAATGTGAAATCAAAGGTGACTAACAGAGCATTGGAAAGCACATTGACCAAGGTGATCAACAACAACAAAATAGATTTGGAAGAAATACTTGTTAAGACCACCTGGGCCTACAACACCACATGGAAAACCACTACTAGGTTCACCCCATATGAGTTAGAACATGGAAATAAATCATTGTTATCTATTGAGTTTGAATATAACACACTAAGGATGGCATCCCATCTTGACTTGTAGCTCACCAAAGCACAGGAAGAAAGGTTGCAGCAATTAAATGTAGTTGATGAATATAGGATACAAGCCCTATTTCATATTGAAGTGGTTCAACTATAAAGAAAAATATGGTATTACAAGCATATTAAGAATAGATCCTTCTAGGATGGTGATTGTGCCCTCTTGTATGTCTCTAGGTTTAAATGACCAAATGGTTGGGACCTTATCTAGTCGTAAAATGTTACGATAATAGTTCAGTCTAGATTATAACAATAGACGAAGAGTATATTCCTCTTTTTGTAAATGATTATCAATTTAAATTCTATAAGAAGCCCTTGTCCAAGGAAGAATTTAATGATTCAGCAAGAAAGGACTTAAACCTGACTGACATCAGTAGATCTCCCAATCCATTCAGCCTCTGACTAGCATGAAAGAAAAAAGGAGAACAAAATTCAAGTGAAAACCTCCTCTAAGGCACTTGAGGCAGAATCATTAGTTGAAAACCTCTATGAGGTATCACGTGAGTTTGAGAAAAAGAAAAAAATAATAAAGATCCCCAAGTGAAAATATCCCCTGAGGTACATAGGGAAGACCTACTAAATGAAAACCTCCATGAGACAGCTAGTGGACCTAAAAAAAAAGAGAAAAAAGAAAAAAGAAAACATGATGGGGAAAATCATGATGAAAAATGTCTTATCTTACCTTGATTTGTGCACAATTATAACAGAGAAAAAAATAACAAAATTGACTCGACATAATAGTTTTCACATTCGACCCAATACATTTCCTCATTGACTCTCAAAGGGCCCAAAAAGCACCCCTACACCATTCCCCATCATCACCCATCATCCCTAACATCATCTCAACATTCCTAACCCATTTTCATGCATTTCTATCCACTTCCCTAAGTTGTTATAGGAAAGTATTGTAATGATATAAGATAGCCCAAATTTTTCTAAAAAGTTACAAACTGAGGATTTTATATAAGCAAAGGAAAAGCATTAGAGGCATCTTGGAACTCATACATTCCATAGGCATGCCTCAACCCTTAGTGTTTCCTCCAGTGTTCATCATTTTTTGTCCACATAAATAGAAAATCCTTGACTTATCACCATCACCATCTCTCCCTTGAATTATCAGAGCTCCTCCATGTTTCAAAAGATTAAAATGATGAGCATGAAGAGTTCTTGTCACTGTTACAGGAGACTACATAGTCATGTAGCAACCTTCAAAAACCCTATGGGCGCAAGTCTCCAACACTCTTGAAGAAGGTCACTGCATGCCAAAAATTCACACATCTCTAGAAGTAGCTTTAGTAGTATAGACACAATTCTTAGCTCAAGAAAACCACCTTACATAGCTACAAGATCTCTTGTTCAGTGACGACAGCACCAGATCTCCTGCAGAAGCACCAAAACCACCTCCAAAAGCATCATTAGGTAAGGTACCATGTATGAATCTCAACCTCACCCTTCGAGCTTATACCAAGCATGAGAAAATGTTAAAAAGTGCAAAGAGGAGAAGGTTTTATAGCCAAATTAATCTAGCAAGGGTCTCAATCAAATTTGGCATAGGACTTCACTTTTTCTCCAATTCAGCCACACGTGCAAAGGAGATTAAGAAAAATTATGGGGATTTTTTGAAAAGTAAGTCATTATCGCTTACTAATGGCAAAGGATGATAAGGAGTAGGTGGGGCCCATGCACCCATAGCGTAATGAGCTTCCTCTCACCAACCACTAAGAACCATTCCACTTAACTCGAGAGCACTCCAATCTTGTTACTTCATGTTTTGCATGCAACATTGTTTAAAAATTATCAGCGAAGCTCGCCATCACTACAAGAGAAAGATACATCTAGCAGTCTTACAAACTATATGTTACATGCTCTGCTACATGATATAGGTAGACTGTTACAGTATCTAGAATTCTTGCTCAAAACCCCCACATAAATATCAAATGAGTTAAGAAACAAGGACCTCCTAAAGGAAAACGTAAGTCCAATTCCACTACTCACATTTTTCATAAGGTTCAGTGCTCAATTGCACCCAATTTATCAACATATTTTTTTGTGTTAGACAATCTAAGTTAAGGCGAGAAGCAATCAGGTAGTTTACTGTTTTCAAAAGTTCAAATTGACAAAATTATTTAAGATGATGAATTTCATGGAGTAATAATTTGAAAATCTTTCTCCTTTTCCATTTGAAGACTATGCATATTTCTGAGCTACAAGATCCCCTACTACCATTAATGTAGTAGCACAAACCTAGTACTCCCTTGAAAAAAAATATTTAAATTTATGTAGTAGTGTCATACAATGGTAGGGGGACTCAATAGAAGAAAACCCACAAAAACAACTCAGATTCATTAGAATCCTGAAGTTAGGGATATCGTAGAAAATTGTCATTGGTTAGAGTTGTTTGAAAATTTTACAGTGTATGATGATGATATTTCCTTAGAATTTTCTTTAAACCTGCAACATCCTAAAGGCCATGAAATAGTCATTGTAGTTAAGGGTTCCATCGTATATCTTGATAAGGACCTAATTAGTAGAATCACTACCCTTCGAAAAGGTATTAAATGGAGTAAGGGTGAAAGACATGAAGCAATCAAATCCAAAATAGGATTCTTCCTCCCTAATGAGCAACCAAAATAAGATAAGAAAGGGATCAAGAGGGAGAGCCTACCACACCCCTAGGATGAGGTTGCATATAATATCCTTAAATACATTTCTTGTGAAGGGAGATTAATAATTGTATATGATTATGATTTTAGGCTCTTATATCAACTCATATTCCAAGTTGACTTATCTTTCCATGAGATACTTAGCATCCTACATTTTCTCTTTCAATATAAGAAAGAAATGAGAACAAAAGTAAAGGAGGGGAAACATAATTACTTGTTCCCTCATGTCCGCATTAGGTTAATAGTAATGGATGCCTTGAAACACATTCAAAACCATATTCCATGGATATATTTTGCTTATATGGATAGGAAAACCTTCTTAGAGGCCCAATATGAGTTAGTGGACCCAAAGGAAGAAATATAATTATCTAATCCAAAGACAGAGATGGTTGAAATGTAGTTGGAAGAAACACAGGCAGAAATAGAGGCAAAAATAGAGATAATAGAGCACCAAGCTAAACTAGCAACCCCAATGATAGAATCTCAATCAGAAATAATAGAGCCTTAAGAGGGATTGAAAAAATCTTAGGAAGAAATTAAGAAACCACAAAGGAGGCTTGTTAAGAAAAGGAAGAAAGAGGAAATGGGAAGCCCTATAACACAAGGAGGGGAGGAAATTTTAGAGGAAGAGGAAAAGGAGATTTTTGCTACATTAGAAACCCTAGAACTCCAACAAAACTCGAGGTTAGCAAACCACCTACTTACTTTAGGAGAATAAAAACTACCTGAGTGAGGTTTAGTGGAAAACCTAGGCCTCCATCTTCCAATCCTATAACCACTGAAGAAACTCCTAGCCCTAAGAAATAAGAACCTCAAAATATAGAAGGGAAAAACCCAATGCGAGTAGTGGTAAAAATAATAGTAACACCCAAACCTACTAAGGAAAAGAAGTTGCAACTATAAATAGAGGGACCAAGTTCTCAACCTCCAATGCTACAGGAACAAACCTCAGAGCTACATGATCATCTTATAGAGCTACAACAAAATGATAAAACAACAAATCAGCCAGCTTTAAGAGAATACACAGGTAAAATACTTCCTATACATTTAGCACCATGGTTATTCCTTTAAGGATAACAAGAAAAGGCTAATACTCATAGATAGAATCAAATTGCATAATCCAAGAGAGTTGTTGATGTTGGAAATATGGAGGAAGAAATGAAAAAGTTGAGAGAAGGGATGGCATTGCTCGAATTTGATGAAACTGACAAAAGGGATTACCTGGAAATAGAAAGCAAGAAATTAAAGGCCTGATTGTAGAAAAAAAGAGATTGTTGCAAGAGAAAGAATCTCAAGCTTCCACCTTAGAGGCAAACTTCGGCATCATGGAACATCCTTCTTTGGAATAAGTGAGTTGCAGGTAGTCATACAAGACCTACTCCTTGTTTCTCAAGGAGCAGTGGTTCCAATTTCAAATTAAAATTCTTGCACAAAGAGGATCTCTCCCTCTATAGGATGATAAAGAATTCATTGAATTTTCCTTCAGTGCAGCATATAAGATAAGGCCAAGGTTGTTTATTTTTACATTCACAACCTTTTGCTACCCAATATGACCATATTGGACCTAAATCTGTATATGGTAGACACACAGCGAATGGCCCTAGCATCATGGCTAAGGCTATAGGTTTAAACCCTGTACAGAAATTACCTGCATACTAATTCTAAAAATAGAAAATAAACAATGGCGAGAACATAAAACATTAAATAGATATACACAGAGATTTTACCCTAGATCCCAAAACTAGGACTACCAGATTGATTTTTCATTATATTCCTTTCAATGCTACAATACATATATATACATGTCGAAGCATTCATAAATCCTAATCCATTAACACTAAATTATAACATAATTGTAGTTCGCTTGACCGAATCTACAAAATACCATGGGTAGAAAACCATCTTGCCCAAAGCCATGTGAAAAACCCATGCACAAAACCATAGGTAGGTCTTCCCACCTAATATATGGTCCAAAAATAATTTCCCAAGGCACTGCACGGACCTTGGATAGGGGGCTATTGCCCCCCTGTGATCCCCCTAGGCGTGCGACTAGTCGTGTAAAGAATATAACACACACTCAACATTCTCCCACTTGTTGTTTTCTTTTCCACACAGGGGGTCACAAGAAATCTTAGTCATTATTCCATCCCTGCAACACCCATTGTTTCTCTACACCAAGAAAAATTATGAGTGGTCACAGACTTCGTCAATGCATCTGCAACATTCTTCAAAGTGTCCACCTTTACCAGTAACACCTTTTTTTTCTCAACCATATCCCTCACAAACTGATATTGAACATCAATCTGCTTTGCCTTTGAATGACAAGTAGGGTTCCTTGCCAAGAAATTAGCACTTTGGTTGTCACAGTCTATCCTTATAGCTTGGTCTACTAACATTATACTTGAACACAATCTCTACAACCAAATTGCTTCCTTTCTTGCATGAGTGGTTGTCATGTATTCTGCCTCTTTAGTTGAATGTGCCACTACATATTGTCTCTTGCTCATCAAACTAACTACACCTCCAAATAGGTTAAACACATACCCACTTGGATATCTTCTTCGATCCATATCTCCATCCCAGTCTGCATCAACAAAGCCACGGATGTCTAAAACTATGTCCAATCCTGATCTTCCTTGGTAGCACAAAACATAATCATTAGTGCCACGCAAATACCTGAAAATCGGCTTCATGACTATCAAATGCTCCTTCCCTTGTTTTGACATAAACCTACTCAATACTCCCATTGCATGTGCAATGTTTGGTCTAGTACAAACCATTGCATACATCGGGCTACCGAATGCACTTGTGTATGGAACATGAGACATTTCCTCTTCCTCTTCTTGTGTCTTGGGACATTGTTCAGCAGATAACTTTACACATACATGAATAGGAACCTTCATCGGTTTACTATCCTTCATATTAAACCTTTGCAGTATTGTATCGACATACTTCCTCTGGTTTAACCAGATCTTCCTCTTTGCCCAATGTCATTTAATTTCTATGCCCAAAATATATTTTGCAGCACCAAGATACTTCATGTCGAATTTGGAGGACAAATGGGTCTTCAAATCCTCGATAATTTCTTTGTCATTTCCAAATCAGCAACATATCATCCACATACAAGACAACATAAATAACACGGTCACCAATTAATTTAAAATACACAAGATGATCTACTTTGCTTCTGGTGAAGCCCAGTCCCCATATAAATATATCAAATTTCTAATACCACATACTTGGTCATTAACCCATATAGAGACTTTTTTAACCTGCATACCCGTTATTTCTTTCCCTTCACCATAAAGCCTTCAAGTTTCTTCATGTATATCTCTTATTCTAGATCCCTGTGAAGAAATGATGTATTCACATCCATCTATTCTACCTCAAAGTGAAAAGTAGCAAAAACAGATAAAAATAATATAATAGAAGCTACCTTGGCAATAGGAGAAAAAAATATCATTGTTGGGAACGGGTTCCCCTAAGGACATTTTGGTGCTAAAAGCCCATGTTTTGGGATAATTTTTTAATAAAATTGTAAAGTCTCCACATTTTGTGGTCACAGAGCATGAAAGTTTCAAGATTCGTAAAGGGTTGTCTGCCCTTATTTTGTAAAGTGTAAAGTCGGTTGTAAAGATCCACCCATGGTTCGTGGACCATGGGATTGTATAAAAAGGAGCTAAGTAAGTAAGCTCAAAATTATTTAAGTAAGTAGCGAAGAATGAAGTAAGTAATTAAGCATTGAATTCTAAGTGTTTTAGGGTCTTAGCAAAGATAGAGGCTCTGTAGTTGAGTGCACAAAGGCCTAGGGTGGAAGTCCACCGTTGAGTGTGCGGACCCTTGCAGCTGTGTGCGCAGGGGGGATAGAGTTTGTGTTAATCTGAAGATATCAATGAAGAGAAATATTATGCAAATTCTATGTAGTTATTTCTTGTTAATGCATCTGGTTATATTGTGTTTTGGACTTAATTTACAATGTTCATGTGATGCACAGGGGGGATAGAGTCTGTATTAATCTGAAGATATCAATGAAGATAAATATTATGGAAATTCTGTGTGGTTATTTCTTGTTAATGCATCTGGTTATATTGTGTTTAGGGCTTAATTTATAATGTTCATGTGATGCACGAATGTATGTGAATGTATTGGTTAATTAAACACAAGTAAGGATATCAGTTTACGGGGTGCTAACTGTGATTGAGTAGTAAGATAAGTAGAACACTTAAGATAACTTGGGAACCTATATAGTAGGTTGTCATAGCTGTGTGGAAGTACCTAGATCACAGGTTAAGGCTGCACGAAGGTCAATCGTACACCTTCACGAAGGTACTGAAGAGCGGAATAAAGGGGTAGACTGATAGAGCCCTAAGGCTTAGCGACCTGCATGAAGTAGGGGCTGAGGGTAAAAACCGACATCACAACCATCTCAAGGTGCGGAAACTTGGTAACAACATCACCCCATACTGCTTCGGGTGAGACTTAAATTCGCACTCCACGGGCTGATGTTGAAAGGGCCATTAGTGTAGGGATTTGTTTGGCTAACTAACGTTGGACCTAGGTCATGCCCCACAAATCCAACAAATGGTTCCATTGTCGAGACTAGAATCTGCATAAGAGATGTGTGATGTCATATTACTGGAATCCAACTAAGAAAGAAGTCGAAGACTGGTTGGATAGGAAGATCCACGAATTCATGGTGCATGAGAACAGAAATTCGCGGCTGACAAAGGAACAATGGCTGGATAGGTACCTATATACAGAAATCCATGAGATCTTTTTTGTTCCTTTCCAGTTGAGTTATACGAGTGGATCACGAAGCTAGCAGATAGCCAAGGAAGGTGGAGACTTGACGGTCCTATTGTCTGGACCCCGGAGTTAGTACAGAGACTAGAAGCTTCTAAGGATAAGATCGCCCATTCTGTCTATCATTGACTCAATTGCATCATAGGAGGATTTGTGATTGAATTCGTGGTCGATACCTCAGTTAGTTACAATGAGGCGGAGCGACGCTTTTTCAAAGGTCCGCGTGGTAAGTACTTGAAGTCTTTAAATACCTGGATTAAGATGTTATTATGCAAAAAATGGGTTATACAACTACCTTGATGTTTGGAGCTACGCGAAGTGGAAAGAATTACAAGAATGAAGGAATAAAGGGTCCTAAATATAGCCCACTAATTTCACCTCTGTTGGGTGACGAAGAGGGAGTAGCGTAAGCTTCTCCACAAAGTGCAGTTTAGTTCATAAAATAGGGATTCACGCGATTGCCACCTCCACCTGCATGACCTCCAACTTCACCACCGTCACCTGTGACTTCACCCACACCACCACCACCTCCACTGCAGTTCAACATGGCGAATTCAGTAAAGCTGCCTTTGTTTAAGGGCTTGGGAAATGAGGACCTGGACCAGTTTTGGTTCATCATGAAAGCTATATGGGAAGCTCAGGGCATCATAGATGATCACATGAAAAAGGAAACATTGGTTAGTGCTTTACAAGATCACGCACTAACTTGGTACATTAAGTACTTTAATGATAACCCAAATGTTGGGTTGGAAGAAATCTAGACTACATTGAATAAAGAGTTCATTAGGCCTAATTCCAAGGCATAGTCGATTGTGGGGTTCAAGGAAATCGCGATGAAACTGGGCGAGACACCTTAGGTATTGGATCAGAGATTGAAGTGTAAAATCCACGAAGCTAATATGAATTTAACAAATGGACAACACTGCGAATGGTTTGTGGCTTCACTCCTGCCTCACCTAAGGGTTGCACTGTCAGTAGAAGATTATGACTCAAGTAGAGACCTTAGAGATTGCCATAAGACTGCATGAGACGCCGATGCAAGATCCGAATCTAGGGGTTCAGCAAATCCATGCACAGTTGCAAAATCTTTCCCTTGAAATGCAAAGTTTGAAGCAGGACAGAATAGTTTGACCGAAGGTGCGCAAAGAAATATGGTGCCTGAAATGTAAAGGTTAGGGGCATGACAAAGACCATTGCCTGGTATTTGCGAACTATATTGCAGGAGGAGGACTGATGCCTTTGAGGCCTAAAGCCCAAGTAGGATTGAGCGTGGGGCCTGCGTTGTTGTGCGTTATATGTCAAGTAGCAAGGAAACATACAACTGATAATTTCCATTTGCTGTAGAAGTTTGTACAAACACCGCAACAACTATTCTCCAACTTATGCAGTTCGGTAGGGCATGATGAGCACAACTGCCGAAGTTATGAGTTGATGATGGATAGGACATCTGCCTATAGAGTCGAGGCATAAACACAACCTCTTGACCAAAGTGCTGGGATGGCACGAACATGCTTTCAACGGCACAGAAAAGGCTAAGGCGGAGGAGGACCTCGCAGAGGTCGAGGACAACTGATCTGTTACAATTGTGGAGGACCAGGACACTATGCCCTTGAGTGCACTAACCCAACGTGTTCATCGTGAAAATATTGTACTCAGTTTGATCATGAGACAGAGGATTGTCCTATGATGATAGTGAGGATACGCGACAAAGGGGTGCTACCACCTCAGCCGACTCAAAACCTATAGAAGATGAGGGTTGAGCCTCGCAAAGATGATATGAATGTGAATATAGTGCTTTGAAGTGGAATTGCAACAGGCGATGATAAGGGGAAATAGCCCGAAGGTAGCGCATGGGTTCACAAAGCTCTGGCGAAGGAGGTTGAATTTGATTTGGAACATGCACATGAAACGTTTATGGAAGCAAAGAAGAGCTTCGCTGAGGCGTCTACCTCAAGGAACGGGGATAAGCCTGATAAGGAAATGGACCCTTCTATTCTCACGACCTTTTTAGAGACCTGCATGAAGTTGTTGCGTGATAACAGGGCTGTGAAGGGGTTACAGGAACTTATAAATAGATGCATTGGAAACACTCCGGGTGAACCGCGCGTGGTACGAAAGATTGGTAAGCATAAAGCAAGGACAGGGTGTGAGATGAGACTAATCGCGCAGATAGGAGAATATGAAATGGATCAGGTTATTTTGGATATGGGGTCAGACGTGAATGTTTTAACAAAGCAGATTTGGGAATGGATGGGGAGACCTACGCTATAGTGGTCTTCGATTCAGTTAAAGATGGCAAACTAGTAGAAGATCATCCCCATGAGATAGCTACAAGGAGTAATTGTAGACATTGAAGGCACAAGCACATTGGCTGACTTCAAAGTGATAGAAATTATGGATGACAGCAACCCCTACCCTGTGCTCCTTGGCATTGATTGGGCTACTGACATGAATTAGGTAATCAACCTAAAGAAGTGAAATATGATATTGGAAAAGAAATCGCTTCGTGTAATAGTACCCCTATATCCTGCTGAAGGATCTCGCTATACTAAACTAGTTCGCAATTATGAGAGTGATGACGATTTGGACTGCATATATAAGATAACAACACGAAACCAAGATTGGGTGAATCCAATAGCGGATGGAACGAGGACTGTCATAAGAGCTTGGGTGTATTGAAAGGAAAAATTGTCACTGCGCTGATTTTAGTCTTCCCGAATTGGAAGGAGTTTCACATACATGTAGACGCGTCATGTATAGCACTGGGAGTAGTTCTGACACAAGCTGACAGAGGAGAATTGGGCCATCCTATAGCATTCACAAGAAGAAGGTTATTCAAGGCTAAGAAGAACTATTCCACCACCGAGTGCGAAGGGTTACCATGGTATACGCACTCCAAAAGTTTCGACACTATTTTCTAGGTGGACATTTTAAGATGTATACGAATCATTCTGTTTTGAAATACATGGTAAATAAGCCTATGTTGGGGAGAGGAGAATTTATAGGTGGTTGTTATTATTTTAGGAATATGATTTTGAAGTTATTGTGAAGCCTGAACGACTGAACACAAGACTAGACCATCTGTCACGCATCGAAACAAGGGAAGAGCCCACTAATTTGGAGGAGGGGTTACCTAACGCGTAGCTATTTGCAGTGTGCATCGCGGATGGTCACTTTGAAGACATTATACGCTTGCTAACGATAGGAATTACCCTAGAAGGTTACCCCATCGAGCAGAAAAAGGAGTTAGTGGTACGTGCGGTAGACTTTTCTGTCATTACCGGACATCTGTACAAAATGGGGTCTGATGAAGTATTACGACGATACATACCAGAGTTTGAAAGGAGCAGTATCCTCGTGGACGCTCATGGGGGTGCTGCGCTAGGCCATTATGCAGAGACCTTGACTACACTGAAGATTCTACGTGCAAGATTGTGGTGGCCAACCCTCCATCAAGATTCAAAAGCTTACTGCAAGGCGTGTGATGTGTGTCAAAGGACTGGCAGGCCATCGCAGAGAGATGAGCTGCCTCTGAACCCACAAATGATGTTACAACCTTTTGAGAAATGGGCAATATATTTTGTGGGACCCATTCAGCCCCAAGGAAAGAAGACAAGAGTACATTATCACCGCGACTAAGTATTTGACTCGATGGGTGGAGGCACAACCTGTGAAGGATTGCACAGGCGTGACTGCTGCAAAGTTCCTCTTTGAGTATGCACTGATGTGACTTGGGTGTCCAAATATTTTTATGAGTGATCGTGGTACGCACTTTCTGAACGAAATGATCAAGGCGCTGACATAGGAATTTCAGATATATCACCAAAAAGGCACGCCTTATCACCCACAGACTAATGGGATGATGCAAGCATTCAATAAGGTGCTAGAAAATGAGCTGACCAATGTTTGCAACACTCAGCAAAGTGATTGGGACCTACTCATACCTGCAATACTATGGGCCTATTAGACGACATGCAAAAAGTTGACTAGACAGACACCCTTTAGGCTTGTATATGGTGTTGAAGCAGTGATGCCCATGGAATACATTGTGCCTAGTCTGTGCATATCGGCACTCGTGGGTATGACGGATCACAGAGCCCTTGAAGAGAGGCTCGCGCAGTTTGCTGAGCTTGAGGAAGAGATGTTTCTAGCTATGTTTCACCAACAAATCCAAAATCATTGCGAAAAAGCATGGCACGATCGACACATTAAGTTGCGCACCTTTAAGGTAAATCATCTAGTTTTGTTATATGACAGCAAGTTTGATAAATTTCCAAGGAAATTCAGAATGCACTGGTTAGGGCCCTATGTCATTAAGGAGATTACCAATGGTGGATCAGTTCAGTTAGTTAAATTGAATGGATATCCCTTCCCAGGAAAGTTGAATGGAAACCGATTGAAGCCATACACTGGTGATCAGGCCAGATGACTATATGACGGTAGTATAGTCTTCGCGCTCCAGGTAGCTGAAAGGAGGTGCGGGACTATAAACTACACTGCCTAGGTTGGGGAACTGAACGACTGGAGGATTGCACAAGACAAGGAAATGTCACAAGGTTCGCGACACTATGAAGAGAGTTGCGTTACCCAGGAAGAATTGTGCAGGTCAACCAGAAAGTGACCGTTAAAGTCACTGTTCATGATTTGATGGTAGGAATGTGGCCAAATGGAATCAATGGCCAGCATTTAATCCAAACTTTATGGATAAGATCCTTAGAAATCCGTCGCTAATCCGTCATTAATGAACCAAATGTGGGGGGAATGATCGGATTTGAATTCAAAATGCCCTATAAATTACAAGTGGAGGCCCAACGAAAAATACTTGGCATTTTGAACATTGTGTTTGTAAGCTCTTAGATGTGCATGATCCGTGCATTCCTTGAAGCATTGCTTGACTGCCCAATGTTTGATCAATTCCCATAATCCAACCGTAGATTCATTTGTGATTTCATCCCAGTATCCGAAGCTATGAACACTGAAGCAGTGACAGCCGAGGGGACTATGCAGGAAGTTGTTAGGGAGGCAGAGGGAGTTGCTCCAGAGGTTGTAGAGGTATTAGCTGAAGTTCCAAAATCACCACAGACATCTAGACCGAAGCCAACCCCAACCAAGGAGAGTGTGAAGGATAAGAAGGGCAAGTAGGCTACAATAACGGTGCACGCATCGCCGAGAAGAAACCCACTGAAGGACAATCCCACTGTATAGGAAAAGGGAAAAGCCATTAACTTGGAGCCGTAGGAGGAAGAAATTGAGGACATGCCGATGGATGATGAGGAGTTGGGCGTGGAAGTGGAGGAAGGGTTCTGACCATATCACTAATTTTCCCGAATACATCCCTCCGTGCAAGGGCAAGACCAAAGTGCCAAAGGATATTGATGAAAGCAAGGTCACCTTGCACACACCTTTGCTACTAGACGAAATTGTCTTTGAAGGACTATGATTGGGGTAGATTCCTCTGTTGAAACTAGAATATTGGGACTTAGCTAACCATGAGAAGTTCTCACACTTGGCAATAGAGCAACTAATGCACTGCGTCGTTGACACAACCATCGGGATGATTGCATTGAAACCATGGAGGTGGCTCAAGGGAGTAGACAAGGCAGGTCTACTCAACCTGCTATGGGTGCCACACTACAATCGCACCCCCATTACAGTATTGGTCATCAAGCAGCTACTATTCTTGGTGCATGATGGGTGTTTGTGGCTGGAGGAGCCAATACCCATCATTGACAGATTGATCCATAGGATCACGCGACTACCCTACATAGGGGAAAATCTGGCCATGATGTTTGGTGGAAAAGGTGGCGAGTAGGTCCTCGCAGAGGTCATTAAGGAGAAATTCAAGATTTTGAAGAAGCTGCAAGGTTATGCCATCTCGAGTATCTGCGACCCTACGGTCAAGGTGGCCACACAGATTTTGGTAGGAAAAGTTATGAGGAAGTGTTGCACAGATGAAGTGATAGCACCAGTTGTTGCTCTTGTAACCCAATGCATCGAAGGAGTCTAGTTTAATTGGGCACGTTATCTTTGCGGTGAGTTCCTTGCAAACTATCGCGAGGCAAGGAACTCAACAAGACCTTCCACTATGTGTGGCTCTTATTGTCTATTGTGTTGGGAGCTACCGGAAGACAGTCAATTGCCCTCGGTCACGCCAAACCTACCAGAAGCAACGAAGTATGCTTCGTTGTGGGCGACCAAGGATGCTCAACGCATCAAGGATAGCAAGATCTTCTGATCTTGATGGAAATGAACATCCTCATGGCTATCAATCACAAACTGCGATTTTCGCTTAATGTTTTTACCAAACTATAGGAGCACATGGAGTTTAAGGCAGACTTTCACCACGTATCGATCAAGGCACTGAAGGACCTTGAGTAGACATGGTATGACTTTCCTTACTTGGAAATAGACGATATGATTGGTGCAGTTCTTTGATCATTGGCCAACAGAGTGGCACACTACCTCAGACTTGGCAATGGGGTCGAGCAAGTCCGCTGCATAGCATGAAAAGGAGGAGGCCAAGCTCAAGATGGTGCAGCTGGCCGAGAAAAGGAAGGAGGCCATTGAAAAGGCCCAAGCGGAGTGCGATGCCGCCTAGTAGACAGAAAAGCAGACAAGCAAAATAGAGTGTGGCTCTGACAAAGGCGTGAGGTCGCCTTCGCCCGAAACAGAGGAAGAAACAGACGAGCAAACAAAGAAGCATGGCACAGACCCGTAGACGATAGTGGACCGCATCAAGCATCCATGGGAACAAGAAAAATTGGGGTTGAGGAATAAATTCAAGGCCAGTAAGGCGTCATTGGACCCAATCATGCTCATAGAGGGAGATTTGCATGACATTGGAGACACGATTTGGGATGTCACTGTGGAGGCACTACATTAGCTCAAGCAGCAACAACAGCTACTATTGGGGGCCATACAAAAGGGTCTGTAGGAGCTGCAGAGCCGCACATCACAGGCTGGCATGATGTCCACCAGCCTCATTATCGATACTTCAGAAGCTGTCGAGATGTTGGGTGCGAAGGTCTCCTGAGCGATAGTGTTGTCGGATGGAGCACTGACCACAGAAAATGAAGCTGACAGGTCCACTATCAGCACCCTCAAGGGAGTGGGGTTGAACTTGGCAACGCTCCCTAGAAAGGTGCTCCACCCACTCCAGGAGGTGATCACAGAGTTGAGGGCTTGCAAATAGTGCACTGTGCAGGTAACTAGTCAACAGCCGATCAATAATGTGCAGCTGGCCCTACAACGAGGCTCTATCATCGCCATCGTGACTGAGGTAACCGACCAAAACAAATGCATAGTTTAGGTCGTGGAGGAGGCATGTCGAATGGTCCCAAAGTTGGCCATTCCTGAGGGAGAACCGGTCAAGGTGCACATTCACAAGCTTGCTACAGGGCTGCGCGATACTCGCACATAGTTGAATAAGGTTTAGCTGGAGTTGAACCTAGAGATTGCAAATTTATAGATGAAGGCCCAGCCTTCAACTCTACCAGAAGTAAAGGAGCAGCGTGCAACCGCTTTCATAGAGGTGATAGCGGCGGTAGACAGTGCAGTAGCAGACTGTACACAGTTGTTTGAACCATCGTTCGATGTCCTGATGAGCCTACAGCAAGACCCTAATGTATAGCGGCTGGAGATAGAGGCACAAGAACTGAAACAGTGCTATGACAAATTAAAAGGTACATTGTGCATCGTTTCTCTCACGCAAAGACTAACAGAGCTGTAGGAGGCCAAAGCACTGAAAGAACATGTAGATGCAGTCCAACACAAAGAGGCGGTGTTGAAGGCATGCTTGAAGCCCTTTCTGGATGAGGCTTACTCAGTCACGACCTCTATTGAAGGAAAGCTTGATAATCTACAAGCGACTCAATAGAAGCTTCAGGATGAAAATTCAGGACCAGCGACCGAGCAGTTGGTTGAAGAAGCGAAACAAGTAGCCGCACAGTGCACTGCTGAGGTTGTCGTCATATAGGTCAAGCTAGGAGGTCTTTGCACCAAGATCTCCACACCCACAGAGTGACTTGAGGGCGAGTCACCATGTTTATGTTGGGGGCATGTTGGGAACGGGTTCCCCCAAGGACATTTTTGGGGCTAAAAGCCCATGTTTTGGGACAATTTTGTAATAAAGTTGTAAAGTCTTTGCATTTTGTGGTTGCGGAGCATGAAGGTGTCAAGAGTCATAAAGGGTTGTGTTCCCTTATTTTGTAAAGTGTAAAGTCAGTTGTAAATATCCACCCATGATCCACAGACCATGGGATTGTATAAAAAGGAGCTAAGTAAGTAAGTTCAAAAGTAGTTAAGTAAGTAGCGAAGAATGAAATAAGTAATTAAGCATTGGAGTCTAAGTGTTCTTGGGTCTTAGCGTAGGTAGAGGCTCTACCTGAGTTCATAGAGGCCTAAGGTGGAAGTTCATAGCTGAGCGCGTGGACCCCTGCAGCTATGTGCGCAGGGCGGATAGAGTCTGTATTAATCTGAAGATATCAATAAAGAGAATTATTCTGCAAATTTTGTGTATTT
Organism: Pinus taeda; assembly: GCA_000404065.3. Taxonomy (NCBI): domain Eukaryota; kingdom Viridiplantae; phylum Streptophyta; class Pinopsida; order Pinales; family Pinaceae; genus Pinus; species Pinus taeda. The sequence continues at coordinate 46,463 of APFE031624096.1, forward strand.
ATTTCTTGCTAATGCATCTAGTTATATTGCATTTTGGGCTTAATTTACAATGTTCATGTGATGTGTGAATGTATGTGACTGTATTGGTTAATTAAACACAAGTAAGGATATCAGTTTAGGCAGCACTAACCGTGATTTATTATTAAGATGAGTAGAACACTTAAGATAACTTGGGAACCTATACAGTAGGCTGTCATAGCTGCGCAGCAGTACCTAGATCATGGGTCAAGGCTACGTAAAGTCAATCATACACCTTCACAGAGGCACTGAAGGGCGGAATAAAGGGGTAGACTGGCAGAGCCCTAATTCTTAGCAACTTGCGCAAAGTAGGGGCTAAGGGTAAAAACTAACATCAGAACCATCTCAGGGTGAAAAAACTTGGTTCCAACATCTCCCCATACTACTTCGGGTGAGACTTCAGTCCATGCTCTGCGGGCTAATGCTGAAAGGGCCAGTAGTGTAGGGATTTGTTTGGCTAACTAACGCTGAACCTGGGTTAGGCCCCACAAAGCCAACAATCACCAAAATCAATTCCCGACACATGGGAATAACCTTTTGCTACCAACCGAGATTTGTATTTCTCCACCTTGCCTTTTGCATTCATCTTCTTCTTAAACACCCATTTTCTTCTAATGGTTTTCCTTCTAGCCAGAAACTCCACCAGATCCTAAGCCTCATTTTTGTCCAAAGATTCCATTTCATCAACCATGGCCTGTTTCCAAAGTTTTCCATCCTTTGAATGTACTTCCTCCCTAACAATTATGGGATCATCATCAGTAATCGATAAAGCAAAATTTGAATAGAAAGAAGCTGGACTATACCTTTTTTGCTACCTTCTTTCTCGAACTAATCTTCTCATGGCTGGAGTTTGTGGTTCTTCATCTTCTAATTCATGTTTTGTTGTAGAGTTTGATTCTTCCTCCTTTAGCTCAAACTTTATCTTCTCAAGTTCCTTTGGGAGGACTTCATGTTTAATAACGTATTTCACCTCTTTAAACACCACATCTCGATTGTACACAACCTTCCTTGTTTGTCAGTGCCAAATCTTATAACCTTTTAAACCATTTTTATACCCAATAAAAATGCACCTTTTGGATTTACTATCCAACTTGGTTCTTTTCTCCTTTGTAACATGTACATATGCATCACATCTAAATACCCTTAGATGTGAAAGAGAGGGTTTCTTACCAGCCCATAACTCATGTGGAGTCTTATCCTCCAACGCTGATGAAGGTGATCTATTTACCAGGTAACATGCAATCTCCATCGCCTCTACCTAGAATTCTTGTCATAACCTGGTACCACTAAGCATGCTTCTTACATTTTCCATCAACGTCTTATTTATTATTTTTGCAACTTTATTTTGCTAAGGTGTGTATGGAGTATTCTTCTACCATGCTATACCACAATTATTATAGAACTCTTCAAATTCCTTCTTGAAGAACTCTCCACCATTATCTGTCCTCAGCACCTTTGTCTTCTTCTCTGTCTGGTTTTCCACCAGAGACTTAAATTCTTTAAACATGTCAAAGACTTCATGTTTATTCTTGATGAAATATATCAATGTATTCCTTGAAAACTCATCTATAAATGATACATAGTACATAAACTTACCCACTTATGGAACAAACATAGGTCCAAACACATCACTGTGCAGAATCTCTAATATCCCTTTCGCCCTCTTAGTACCAGAGGGGAAACTCACCTGATTATGCTTCCCATATACATAATGTTCACATAAATCAAAATCCAAGAGCAATTATACATACCTTCTACCATACCATTACCATGAAGTATTTGAAGGTCCTTCTCTCCAATATGTCTAAACCTTTGATGCCATAGCATGGTCTTTTCTCCAGAGACCACTAGATTTTCTGCTCCACTTTTAGGAACCAGAGAATTGTTGCACCCACCAATAGAAGTACTAATCAAAATCTTGTATAGAGTTCCAGTCCAAACTCCTTGCATCAATACCATTGCTCCTCGAACCATCTTGCAGGTATCTTTCTCGAACATTGTTTTTGCACCTGCATCATCCATCTTGCTTATAGAAATTAGATTTTTGTTCAATATAGGAATATGCAGAACACCCGAAAGTGTTCTAATCCTTCCACCTTAAAACTTTAGCTTGAATTTTCCACATCTGATGATTCTAGCCTTCATGTCATCCCCTAAGAAGACATCACCACCATCATATTTCTCATACTCGCAGAACCACTCCCTATGGGGAGTGAAGTGAAAGGATGCACATGATTCAATAAAGCATGCCTCATGATCTACATGTGTACTTGAAGAAGAATCCAAGTACACATCCCCACCTTCATCTGAGGTGGTTTTCTCCTCTGCAGAAGGAGCATCATCATATCCCTTTCCTTTCACAAGAGCTTTAGATCTATAGTCCTTTTTGAAGTTCCCTTCCTTTCTGCAATTCTAGCACACCTTTACATGTTTTCCTGGAGATTTAGATCTCCCTCTAGATTTAGGTGTCCCACTCGAGGACTTATTTTTGTTTCTATTTTGGGACCATCCTCATAGAGACAAGGCATCTCCATTTTGTCCCTCCATATTTTTTCATCTCATCTCCTCCAACAAAAAGGATGAGACTATTTCATCAAACTTCAAGGTAGTTGTATTTCTACCTATTGCAACAACCAGAATATCCCACAAATCTAGTAGAGAACACAACAAATTGATGCACTTATCTTCATCTGAAATTTTAATATCAATAGATAACAACTAGCTTACCACAGTATTAAAGGCATTCAGATGCTCTGTCACTGGGTCTCCATCCTTTATCGTTAGGTTATACAACTTTTTTTCCATAAGAACAATTTGTTCACCAGAGACTTAAATTGGTATAAAGTCTCTAACTTGTCCCACAAAGACTTCGACGTAGCTTCCCCTGATACATTCAAAAATATTGAATCTGAGATACATAACTGTATTGTACTCTTTTCTTTCTGATCTAACTTCACCCAGTCTTCAGCTGACATTGTTGCTGGTTTAGTACCCAGATCTATTGTGATCCACTGACTGTTATCCACTAGCAAATCCTCCATCTTGAGCTTCCATAACTCAAAAATCTAACCATTAAATTTCTTGATCTCTATCTTTCCACTCTTTTCCATCTTATTTCACTACAAGAATTGATCTTGTAGATCTACCACTGAACAAGGTCTACCACAAGCCCAAGAAAAACTCGTCAACAGTAAAGGTGTCCCCTTGAAGTCAAAATAGCTCTGATACCAAATGTAGGTTTTAACCATGTATAGAAATTACCTACATACTAATTCTAAAAACAGAAATTAAATAATGGCAAGAACATAAAACATAAAATAGATATACACAAATATTTTCCCCTGGATCCCAAAATCAGGACTACCAGATTGATTTTTCATTATATTCCTTTCAATGTTACAAAACATATATATACATGTCAAAGCATTCATAAACCTAAATCCATTAACCCTATATTAGAGCATAATCGTAATTCCCTTGCCCGAATCAACAAAATACCATGTGCAGAAAACCATCGTGCCCAAAACCATGTGTGAAAGCCATGCAAAAAACCATATGTAGGTCTCCCACCTAATATAGGGTCCAAACAAAAATTCCCAGGGCCCTGGCCCAGACCCCGTAGAGGGGGACTACTGCCCCCTGTCATCCCCCTGAGCATGCAAATAGTCATGGAAAAAATATAACACAACCAACAAAGGCATGAAGAGGTCAAGGTAAAAGAAGTAAAGATATCCTTTGACTCTGAGCTAAAAGAACCACTTTGGGTCATACCAAAGTACCCTAATCCATTTGTCCTCACTTCCACCCTTACAATCTTAGTAGAGGACCCTGAATTGTTGAATATTTACAAACAAATGAAAGTAAATGCCATCCCCCACTTTGAGGATACCTTCATAATATTGGGAGAAGAAATTTTGCATGCCTGCCAAAGGATATGGCAGACACTTCTCTACAACATGAAGGTCGGGTAGTATCATTCCCGTGACAAGTTGCAAGCAACATTGGAAAAAAAACCTTTATATAAAAGAATCATTCATAAACTTGAGACCCAATGAACTGGACTCAAATTTAATCCTCCTTTACTTCTAGTAATTTAGGAATATAAAAGTCAAGAGGAAGAGTCAAGAGAATGACAGGGTATTGATACAAATAAAAGTTCTTATCCGGCAGTGTCTGCCACCTCCAACACAACATGGGATATTAAATGGGTCATCAGGGAAATAAATGAGGAAGAATAGGTTAATCAAAGGATGAGAAAAAATTTCAATAGGGTGGTATGATGGGCACCGTAATTGGTAAAACATATGTCCCATCTAACCTTCCCTAGGCACATAAAGGTTGTATTAAGCATTTCCTTTTGCTCTTAATAATATTTTATTAGATAAAATAAGTTCTGAGGAAGGTTAAAATTATTTATCATGCTTCATGTGCCTAATGTGCATGTGATGCAAGATATCAAGAAGATTTTGCATAGATCACGAGGATATCTAGTCAAAGAAATTTATGGAACTTGTCACCTATTGTAGGAAGATCAAACTCAATTGGCTTGAAGCACCAATTACTGCTCCCTGTAGTTGTGAGGTAACTCAAGGAGCATGATCTTGGTTTCTAGGAGTTTTGGAGGGAAATAAGTCCTCCTTTCAGGTAGGTTTCCTCTCACCAATTTGTATAAATAGAGGGCTTGAGTATCCCAATAGAGTTAGTCAGTTACAATAAAAAGTTAGTTGTAGTTGAGTTAGACGAAGCAAGAACTTAAGAATTTTTCAATTCTGCAAATTTTCATGTACAAGAAACTTTTTTTTTATTAACAAAAGGCATCTTTGGTTCTTAATTTTTTCCTCATTCAGGGATATGATCTTCCTTGAGTTAGGGCCCAACCGAGGCTCTGGAGAGCCCTTCTCTATTATTATCGTGTATGCACTTGTTCATTTTCTACAAATCTGTTTATAAGTATTTATTTATGTAGGGTTAATTAGTTTATCTTTGGGATAGTTTCTTCTTGCATAATTACATTGTAGCTTTAGTAGTAATTATCTTGCTTATTTGGCATCTCTTTTCATGCATTAAGTTCATTGTAGTTGTTGTTATCTAATTTTGTTTTTCATTATTGTGTTGTAACTGTATAGTCCCATGTTTTGCAGTGCAAAAGGAGACTCTACAGTCACCCATTTATTGAATAAGTTGCTATATCATTGACGTAAGGACATGGACATTGATTCTTGATCATTCCTTAGCCTCCCCTTAACTCATTTTTCCTTCAAACCACATCCTTATCTCATTTTCCTACTCACTGGACCGTCTACATAATACATATGGAATACATGCATAATACATAACCTCCTCTACGTTGATCATCAATTTACAGAAGCGGAAACAATAACATGTGCACATAGAATCAGCAATCACACATATCAACACAGTATTTTCAGGGGAAAGCATCTTGCTAAAAACCCCAACTATCTGTATATTATATTGATTGAGAACATGTAAAAATACATATTACACTACTCTTCACAAGTATCCAGCACTATCTCCACCTGTTACACACAATACAGCTTAGATCTGATCTCCAAATCTCCTCCGTTGCTTGCCTGCCTCCACTGCACAATCCTGCATGAGAATGGATGATAATGGCTCAAGCAAACTCGTATTTACTTGGAAAAATCACATGAGCACAAGCTACAATTTCCCTTGGCCTCATTGGCACTACTCAATCCGTTGCATGTGCAAATCTCATGCACAACTGATAGTCACAACTCACCCTTTCACTTACCTCTAACACTTGTCTCCATTGAACTGTCCATGCACTGAGTTAACTGATGTATTCTTCAGTTGCATTATGAGTTAATAATTAGTGAATTAATTAATAACTAATTTTCACACCTCATCACTTAGTCTATTGGCCAGTTAGACTAAATACAACTAGTTCAACTAAGTCAAATTGAACACAACTCCATTAACCCCTGATCCAACTCCACAGAACTCAATCACTGAAGTCCTAACTGAAGTCCTCCATGCAATAGCTCAAGTAACCCATAAGAACCACGTATTTCCTTCATGCAATTGCATGTGCCACATCCGTAGCTTGAACTGAAGTGCTCCAAGAGAATAAGATAAAGTTTAGAGTCCAAATATTACTAAGGGCTAATAATATTTCACTGTTTCTACCTGACAGTCTAAACATAGACTCTGATCACACCACTGTGATCCAAAAAATAGAAGTCCATCTATTTTTCCCAACATGAACAATCATCCATAAACAACATCCTGCAACTCATAGACCATGATCCATATGTCTAAAAATAGACATGGTCTAAAAATAGACTTTGCGCCAAAACTTGTCTGCTGGACCACTTAGTGAAGGCGACTCCTTTCCACTAAACTCCATCATCTTGTTGCATTCTCAACAAGAATTTCTTGTTTCACACTTTTCAAAACTCCCTCTCAACAAGAAAGGCTTCCTCTCAAACTCGATCCTGTAACTCTGGAATGTTTTTCATGCAACACATCTGCCCGGTCCACTTTGCTCCAACAACACTTGGAACAAAAAAACACTCCCAACTGACCACTCTGTTGGGCTAGGAACATACTCTGATGTTGAAGCTTTACCTGCTGCTAACATGTGCTCCCTCTCTGACATCTACGCTACTGCAACATCTCCATGTATCTCGCACCATTGCACACCTCTCTGTGCCACCTAGCATTGTGCAAAACACTTGTGCCTCTCGCATTGTTGTAGGCTGCATGCTATGCACCGTCCTGGGATTCCTTGCACTTTTGCTCTCTCTGCCGCTCCATCCGCATCTGTCTCTACCCAATCATTCAGTTCCTGCTACTCCACATTGGGGCTCCCGTAGCAAGGTCTCATCCAAGAGGTTGGGTACCTCAAGGATCCTGCCCCTCCTCCTTGGGATGATCAATCCACATCACCCCACCTCCTACCTGGAGGTATGGCTGCATGTGATCCCTTAGCCAACCTGGCTCGAAGTTTCCCCTACTGGAGGTCTCTGCATGATTAGAAGTCTCTACTTGATCCTCACTCAACTCCCCTTGTTGTCGCTGCTCCACAACCTCCTGAAGATGCTGCACCAATCGTGGCTCCTCCACAATTGTCTGAGACTTCTTCTGGCTCTGCATGTTGAGAGGTAATATACCCTCCCTCTCAACCACCAAGTCTCCATCAGTTGCCTTGTTTCTCAAGGCTTTGCATGCATCTTGAACCTCAAGAGCATATAGGTTCTTGACCTGTGAACCAATCTGATTCACCTATCTAGTGATGATGTGTCTAAGGAAAATCTTTCCCTCTCTGAAGACTACATCATAGCCTCTGTCTTCCAGCATCGCGATCGAAACCAAGTTTCTCTTCAGTCCTGGTACATACTTGACATTGGTCAAGGTAATTTGAGATCCATGCTCCCTCTGAAAAATAATTGTGCCTACACCTAAGACACTATACTTCCCATCATTACCCATCTCTATGAGCATCTGGAGATCTTTCTCCTCCAAAGTACTAAACAAACTCTTGTCGTCGAACATGTGGAAAGAAGCTCCACTATCAAGAAACCAACCACTTCCCACCATGGATGAAACCATGCATGTGAAAAGTGTGAAATCCAACTCAAACTGTGAAGCAAGTGCCTCACCTTCAGATCCTTCACCAGATCCCTTCTTGGATTTCCTCCGTGGACAATTTGCAGCATAATGGCCCACCTCATGACAACGAAAGCATCGCACTTTCGATTTGTCAACCTTCTTCCCATCATTGGAAGAACTGGATTCAGAAAGAGAAACCTTCCCCTTCCCCTTCTTCGCCTTACTCGCTAAGGCATAGTTCTCCTAATCATGCATAGATGAAGAACTATCTCTAGTGTGCCATCTAATCTCCTCTTGCACAAGATCCAACCAAAGTCTCTCCCATCCTGGCAATTTCTCCCTTCCATTCACCGAGTCCCTGGTAGCTATGCCAGCTCTTAGGAAGGCCAAGGAGTGCTAGACTCACCATATCCTCATCCTCAACAGTTACCCCCACACTTCCCAGCTCATCCCGACATTGGGTGAACTTCGTGAGATACTGGGGCATGCTGTCTCCATTCTCACACCTAATGTTTCTGAATTTTATCCTTGAGCGCCATTCCACAAGCTCAAAACTCAATCACTTCTGATCTAAAATTCATGAGAACGAAGTATTTCTTGTACAGAGATCGACTGTATGGGAATTCACCGGATATCTCACCTTCCAAAAGAAGGATGAATCCAGAGGCTACCTGGCCCGATCAAAGACTCTGCCTGAAGAAATAAAATGTAAACACTTTCTGAATAATAGATCTGATGGTCAATACAACACTGATATCATGTAGAACTTCTTCTACAAATCAACTCACTCTGATACCATGTAGAAACTTTGAATAATATGACACATATTTACAAAGATTATCCCGATTATACACTATTGCGGAAGCTAGAGAAATTTTTATTTCCAAGGTATAACTAGTCCTTTCTTTGATCAGTTTTTGTAAGTAGATGTGCAGATCTCTTTTAGGACACCTTAGCTCACCATACATCCATAAAGCAACGAGAATTAGCTCACTTCTCACATATTTCCTAAGTCATTCGCGACATTTCACCAATCTGCCCTAATTTATGCATTTTTCTCCATAAGCTTCCCTCCTGCCATTTAAACAAATCCAACCATCATGTTCCCTCTTGATCTTCCTTGACAAACTTCAGAAACCTCAACACCTTCATCTAGCCTTCAATTACCCTTTCCCACCATTTTTTCACCTTCAAAACCTCCAAAAATTGCTCTTGGCATCCTCTTGTAGATCCCCTGCAGCCTCCTGTAGAATTTCCTGTAAGTGATTTTTCAAAATCCGATTGTAAGGAAAGTCTTTAGAAGGGTACCAGGGGCTTCTTAGGACCTCTCCACACCTTCCTCCACCTCTGCAAAAACAAAATCCACCCTCCATCGCCACCAAACCTCTGCCACAATCACAAACAGATAAATTACAAGCATAATAATTTCACATAAAAACACTCAAAAAATACAAAAATATGTTTTCTGCTCATTTCCTTTTAGAAGTAGCTTGAATAGATACAATTTACCTTTTCAGTAGTCAATGGCACTCATTTCATCAGTTTTCATCTCTTCTCCTGCAAAAGTAGGGTTAGTTGGAGAAATTAGGGTTTACTAGGGTTTGTGTTACATTTCAGTCTTCCTTCTCTTTCTGCAAATAGAATAGCCTCTATAGAGTTAGCTTTCTTTCATCATAGTTAAAAGCTTATTCTAGAAACTCATAGAATTTGGCTTGAGCTCCTAGTGATCTTACGCGAGCTGACCTAGTGACAGCCTACAGTAAGAGCTAGTACTTGTGCATACAGCACCATCGCTTCCGAGTTTGTTATGAACTACTAGGTTGATAAAAGTAAAGTAGGAAGCCCCAAGAGTTGCAACATTATTTCTGCAATACTGGTGCTCACCACTTTTTGGCGCCGTTTCCAGGGAAGCGTCAGAGTATTTTGTGATTACTTCTTTCTTCATATTTCTTCTTGCAAAATTCTGCTAAGTAGTTTATTTCAACAAAAGTAGAGTAGTTTTTTCTTTCAATTCCTGCATTTCCCTGCTTTCATTTCAATTCTGCAATTTCCATTTCAGCAAAGTAGATTAGTCATTTCCTTGCTTTCATTTCAATTCTGCAATTTCTATTCCAGCACAAGTAGATTAGTCATTTCCTTGCTTTCATTTCAATTTTGCAATTTCCATTTCAGCAAAAGTAGATTAGTCATTTCCTTGCTTTCATTTCCATTCTGCAAATTTTCATTTCATCAAGTTCATTTCAGTAGTTGCAATTTGTTTGTTCAATCAATTTTAGTTTTGCAGGTAGAGGCAGCGGAAGAAAAAAAAACAACAACAACAACAAAAATCACCCAAAAAGAGATACCCTTTCATGCCTCGTAGGAACAGAGATAATTCAAGGAAATTCCTACCCAACACCCCCACCACATCACAAAGCCACCCTTCTCTCTTCTTCGGTGGCAGTGATCTAGAAGAACCTATAGGTGAACAACGAGAGATATATGAAGATCCTATAACAGAAGAAGAGGAAGAAACCATCCCTCCAGAGACAATGGCTGAAAACAGAAACGTAAGGGGGAATGGAGAAAGAGTAGAGGGTACCTTTCCCATCCGAGAGACCAATGGGGACACTAAAATGAAGAACATAAGCCCTTCAGCCCTACCTCACTTCCATGGGTTGACAACCAAAGATCTTGATACCTTTTTGTTTGAATTTGTTGTTATCTGTCGAACCTATGACTATGCAGAAGATGAGTAGAAGTCGAAATTGTTTCCTTCTACCCTCAAGGATGCAGCATTACGCTGGTTCATGGGGTTACCTCGCAACAACATCACAACTTGGGCTCAAATGTAGCAAGCCTTTAATAACAAATATCGGCACTATTGTGGGTTAAAAGATACAAAGGAAGAAATCTTCTGAATGACCATGGGAAGCGATGAACCCTTGGAAGATTATAAAGAGAGGTTTTATCTCAATTATAAAAGGGCCAGTTGCACACTTGACCCCGAATCTCTGAAGTTGGTCCTGCTCAAAGGAGTCCCAGAAGACCTTCTATACACCCTCCATTTGCTGGCTGGGGGAGACATCTACCAACTACCTTATGAAGACATAAAGACTATATTTAGAAACCATTCTAGGGCAGCCAGAAAGAGAGGTAGGGGGAGTCAACCCATAGCTAGTGCCTCCTCATGTAGTTCATCCCTTAAAGGAGAATTTGGGAATCTGTTGGAAGATATCAAGAGCAAGATGATGCAGACGCTTGCCATGCAAATCGATACCTTGTGTATCAAAAGGAAACAAGAGGAAGTAGAAAGAGCTTTGGCCATTTTTTGTCCTAGGTGCACCATAAGGCATCCTAGGAATGAGTGTCCATTGAACTCTATAGAAGTGTGTTCAGTCTGTGAAGAAGATCATCCTACAAACAAGTGCCCTTCCTTGCCTGAACTTAAATTTGTATACCAGGGGGCTGAAGGAGCCACCAAACCACTCTATTTCATGAACCAAAGGAGGCCACATGGACCTAGACCTTATCAACAAGGGATGCAAGGGACATCCCAGGCATACTCCAACCCTATTCAAGCCACTTCCATGCCTTCTTGGGGTCCCCATGCTCATCCTTCCTAGTCCACACCTCTGCAATGGTCATATCCATCTCAATACCATGCTCAACCCGCTGCTCATTAATTTCACCCCTATGCTTAGCCACAACCTCAGTGGAATGCACTTCATCAAGGGTGGAGGCCCTAGTACAACTATCCTCCCACTCTTTTGCCTCCACCACTTGTTCAACCACAACCATTGCCTCCTGCTCCACCTAGGCAACCCCAAATGCCTGTTCAACTGAACCCGAACCCAAATAAAAGACAAGCTTAGCAAGTATATAGTGGGGAACCGTCATGCCCAACCTATGTTGTGGAGATCCAAGAGATTAACCTACGATCTAGGAAGGTTCTCCCAGATAGCCAACCTCCCCCTAAGGAGGATGAGGAAGACAAAGAGGGAAGTGAACCGAAATAAATTCCATCGTTTCTTGAGAGAATATCCGGCACAACTTAGCCTACCCCAGAAGAAACTGAACTTTTGAGACAATTGAAACAGCTATGTGTTAAGATACCACTTCTCCAAGCCATAAAGGATGTGCTTGTATACAACAAGATGATCAAAGTGAAGTGCTTCAGACATCTAGGCAGGTGCAAGAGAGATGCCCCAACCATCAATGTCATAGGACAATTGTTCGACCTGATGTTGGGGCAGGTAATCTATCCAAAGTATCTAGACCCTGGAAGCCCAGTAGTTGATGTCCACATCAATGGCACCATGATCCCCCATACCCTGATTGATCTAGGGGCTGCCATTAATGCGATGACAACGGACACTATGATCAAGCTCAACCTCCAGAGCTCCCTGAGAAAGACCACAACAGTACTGTAGTTATCAGACTGCTCCACCGTGACCCCTGAAGGGATTGTGGAAGATGTAATGGTCTCCATCGATTCTTAGGAGTACCTTGTTGATTTCCTGGTTCTCCAACTGAAGGCAAAGATCGCTGGGTATCCTCTCATCATGGGAAGACCTTAGTTGGCTATTGCAGATGCCTACATCAGTTGTTGAGCTAGGAACATGACAATCAAGAATGGACATACGTCCAAACAACTAGTCCTATACCCTCTTTCCCAACCTTTTCTAGAACATGATCTACCTCTCTGGTTGGAGGAGGAAGATGAGGATGAATTCTATTCTGCACCACTATGTGCAGTAGAAATTGCATGGGGGGGGGAACAACAAACTGAGGATGATATCATTGAAAACTTAATTCAAAATCCACCCCCCAGTATGTTGCCATTAGAAGAGATAGTGAAAGAAACCCAAGACAATATTTTAGCTTATTTCTATGTGTCTGAACCGACCTCTCTTCGAGTTAAGAATATAGACTTCAGCCCAGAAAGAACCTTGAAAATCAACTCATCCCTATCCACCTCCCAGGAGAAGGAACTGTGTAGCTTATTGAGAACCCATTTGGATGCCTTCACCTGGAGCTATAAGGAGATGAAGGTAGTGCACCTTTCATTCTATACTCATCACATTTATATTAAGGAAGATCGTAAACCAATTAGGCAGCCTCAAAGGAGGATGAATCTAGCCCTTAAAGACATTGTCAAGGAAGAATTGAAAAAGTTACTGGATGCAGGATTCATCTACCCCATCTATGACAGTGAATGGGTCTCTCCTTTGGTGCTAGTGCCAAAGAAAAATGGTAAGTGGAGAATCTGTGTCAATTATCGAGAACTGAAGAAGGCCACAAAGAAGGACCATTTTCCTTTTCCTTTCATAGATCAAGTGTTAGATGGTCTGGCTGGGAAAAAAAATTTCTCCTTCCTAGATGGGTTCAGCAGGTACAATCAGATTCAAATCAGCTCGGAAGACCAAGATAAGACCACTTTGACTTGCCCTTGGGGTACCTTTGCATATTAGGTCCTTCCCTTTGGATTGTGCAATGCTCGTGCCACTTTCTAGAGAGCAGTACTGAGTATTCTCTGAACTGGTTCATGATGCAATGGAAATATATATGGATGATTTTACCCCTTATGGTTCTAACTTCCAAGAAGCTTTGGCTAACCTGGCAAAATTTTTGGACAAATGTATTGAAATGGACCTATCCCTAAGTCCTAAAATGTGTGAATTCTTGATGACTGAAGGGACCATGTTAGGTCATGCAATCTCTCAGCAAGGATTACAAGTGGACCCCAACAAAATTGCGATCATCCAAAGGGTCCCACCTCCTCAAAAGGTGAGAGATGTCCAAAGTTTTCTAGGCTTAGTGGGATATTATAGAAGATTCATTAAACATTTCAGTAAGCTAGCCTCTCCATTGTTTGGCCTTTTGGGTAAAGATGTCGAATTCATATGGACTGACCACTGTCAAGAAGCCCTGGATACCTTGAAAAGTAAATTTGTGACTGCCCCAATTTTGAGAGGTCCAAACTGGGCCCTACCTTTCCACATACACACGGATGCCTCAAACAAAGCAATAGGGGTAGCCTTAGGGCAAATTGATGAAAAGTTACCTTATGCCATATACTTTATAAGTAAGAATTTGTCAAAGGCAGAATTAAACTACACGGTGACCGAGAAAGAACTCCTAGTTATTGTCCATTCCTTAAATAAATTCAGACACTACATTACAGGCTATCAGACCTTTATACACACTGATCATGCTGCAATTAGGTATTTGATGAATAAACCAGATGTGAATGCTCGTATCATTAGACGATTACTCTTATTACAACAATTTGATTTAACCATTATTGATAAACCTAGTAAGGAAAATGTTTGCTGACTTTTTGTCTAGACTAAATCTGCCTACAGGTGAAGAAGGAATGGTGGATGATCAAATGCCAGATGAATACCTATTTGCTATCTCATTACTCTCTCCATGGTTTTCTGATATAGCGAGGAAAAGCACCCCTTTCACTTGGATTAGGGGCAATCTATTCAAACTTGGCCCAGATCAGATTCTCAGAATATGTGTCAGGGACAAGGAAGTCTTTGACATCCTCCTGACCTGTCATGATGGGCCTTTTGGAGGACATATTGCATCAAAGAGGACTGGCTTCAAAATTCTAGAAGGAGGTTACTATTGGCCCACTCTTCATCAAGATGTGAGGAGGTATGTCAGCCAATATGATCGGTGTCAATGGATGGGGAAACCTACTCCAAAGGATGAGATTCCCTTGCAGCCTCAAGTGACTCTCGAGCCATTTGAGAAGTGGGGCATGGACTTTGTGGGTCCTATCAACCCTCATTCAAACCAGAAACAATACATCATTGTGTGCACCGATTATCTGACAAAATGGGTAGAGACAAGGGCAGTTAAGGTAGCACCTGAAGAGAAAGTAGTTGAGCTTTTGAGGGAGAATATCTTCTATAAGTTCGGATATCGCAGAGAATTAGTCACAGATCAAGGGAGTCAATTTACCTCCAATCTCATTGAAGACCTATTCACACATCACAAAATCAAGCACAGAACTTCCACCCATTACCATCCACAAGAAAATGGATAGGTGGAAGTCACTACGAGAGATTTGGAAGGAATTTTGACTAAGGTAGTGAGCAGCAGCAAAAAAGATTGGGCAGATCGATTGGTTGAGGCCACCTGGGCCTATAACACCACATGGAAGACCACCGTAGGATTCACACCCTATGAGTTGGTATATGGACAAAAGGGTTGTATTCCATGATAGGGAAGAAGATCTCATATCTGAAGCATGGAATGTCAGGGAGACCATCAAGTCCATCAAGGATGAAGAGATAGATTAGTTGCTCAGAGGATGAGCAACACTTTCAGTAAGGGGGTGATGATGAGCCCCATAAATGGGTAATTATATGGGCTCATTCTACCTCTTAATTTAACTTAATCCACCATTCTCATTAGTTTATTGCATGTTTTTTATTATATTTATGCTAATAGAATGAATTGGGTTAGTCATTATGCCATGAAGTCTAATGTGTGCTTTATGCAAATTTTTTGGTCAATTTTGGACTATTTCAAAGGATTTATGAGCATTTGGTAGCCAATATTCGAGGAAAATAGGGAAGAGGATTTGTAGGGGGGTGTCCCCTTCATTTATGAACCCTTGCATTGAATTCTCCATTAGAAACTCGGAGCACAAGCAGCCACATTAGTGCATCCAAGGGACAGTCGAGCAAGTAAAGAAGGATTGTTGTTTATCTGCAGTTTTGGGAAGCTGAGCTCCTTGATTTTAGGAGAGTTGTTGGAGGCTCGAGTTGTATAAATAGCAGGGCTTAGGTACTCAATCTTTTAGTTGGATTTTAGCCAGTTATTAGTAGAATTTTTGCACTTTTGTGCAGCTCTTGTTCAGCGCAGTTTCGAGCTTCCTTTTTTAGGACAATTTATGTAATGTGACTTTTATTTTTGATAATGGAGATGAAACAATTTTTGAGCCAACACTAATCTCTTTCAGAGGGATGAAGCTCTTGGGTTAGGGCCCAACCCAAGCTTCCCAGTACCTCTTGCTTTCTACTTATATATTTTTGCTACAGCTCATGAGTTAATTTATGTTACATATATTCATTTTACCTTATTTAAAATAGGTTGCTTTTGATGGTTTGCATAGTTTCTTTTGTTTCAATTGCTAAAGTAGGTTAACACAGTGATAGGCTAAGATTCAAGAGGAAAATAACATACCCTGATCTCTTTTATCCCTTCCTAGGATCATGATTTGAGGTCTTGGCACCATTGCTGCCAACAAAAAGATGGTTTTGCTCTTCCATGCAATTTCGAGTGTGATGACTTGATTCAAAAGTTAATGTGTTGCTTCAGATTCAATTGCCTAGATAATTTCCTGTTCTTTTACAATAGATCTCTTAGTATGCTTTTCTGTTCAAAGATTATTGTTCAGTATTTTCTGTTTGTAGGTCAAAAATTAGGTCAAGCTAGAGAAATTTATGTTTTCATGGTATAACTAGTACTTTCTTTGGTCAGTGGTTGTAAGTAGATGTGCAAATCTCTTGCAGGACACCTCAGCTCACCATACATCCATAAAGAAGCCAGCATCAACTCACTTCTCATAGATTTCCCAAGTCATTCACAACATTTCACCATCTGCCCTAATTTATGCATTTTTCTCCATAAGCTTCCCTCTTGTCATTTGAACAAATCCAACCATCATGTTCCCTCTTGATCTTCCTTGAAAAGCTCCAGACACCTCAACACCTTCATCTAGCCTTCAGTAACCCTTTCCCACCATTTTTCCACCTTCAAAACCTCCAAAAATAGCTCTCAGCATCCTCCTGTAGATCCTCCTATAGATCCCCTGCAATCTCCTGTAGAATTTCCTGTAAGTGATTTTTTGAAATTTGATTGCAAGGGAAGTCTTCAGAAGGGTACTAGGGGCTTCTTAGCACCTCTCCACACCTTCCTCCACCTTTGGAAAACAAAATCCACCCTCCATTTCCACCAAACCTCTGCCACAATCACAAATAGATAAATTACAAGCATAATAATTTCACATAAAAACACTCAAAAAATACAAAAAGATGTTTTCTGCTCATTTCCTTTCACAAGTAGCTTGAATAGATACAATTTACCTTTTCAGTAGCCAATGGCACTCATTTCATCAGTGTTCATCTCTTCTCCGGCAAAAGTAGGGTTGGTTGGAGAAATTAGGGTTTGCTAGGGTTTGCGTTACATTTCAGTCTTCCTTCTCTTTCTGCAAATAGAATAGCCTCTGTAGAGTTAGCTTTCTTTCATCATAGTTAAAAGCTTCTTCTGGAAACTCATAGAAGTTGGCTTGAACTCTTAGTGATCTTGCGCCAGCTGACCAAGTGACAACCTGCAGTAAAAGCTAGTACTTGTGCATACAGCACCGCCGCTTCCAAGTTTATTACGAACTGTCGGGTTAATAAAAGTAAAGTAGGAAGCCCCAGGAGTTGCAACATTATTGCTACAATACTAGTACTCACTAATTAGTTGGAATGATTTATGTTGTGTTTATTTGTTAGGGTCTTCCTCCTCCTTTGGTGGGCTCTTCTAACTATTTTGGTCCTCTGTTTCTTCTTGGTATACTGTTGTTTCTATATTTTCTACTTCTTCCTCCAGGGGGGTTGTACATTGCCATCCTTTTGGCTATTTCTGTTGCTTCTTGTTCCATTTGGGGGGTTGATTTGCTTAAGGAAAGGCACTGTGGAGGTGTCTTTTTTATAAACATCCACAACATCGAAAAGTTGTGTTTTCATAATCTAGTTGTTGTATACATTGTGTGTTATTGAAATTCAAATTGATGTTATCTGGTAGGCCCTCACTGAGGTCTACCTCAACACATATCCTGGAAAATGTTAAAATCCCTCTGGAGATTTTTTCCTCATCAATATTGAGCTATTTACCCAAAGCATTCCCTATGGAAATTAATACTTTATGATGCCAAAAATGTAACGGGAGATTGTGCAGCCTAACCCACACTGGCATCTTGGATACCACCATTGTATTGGCATCGAAATCCGGGAACCATGGGGTCATAAATAGTCCTGCATTACCCCAGAACCATGGCCCCTTGTTGAGGATGTATTCTATTTCTTGTTTTGTTCTGAATCGGACTATAAAAAACCATTTTGGGCATAATTAGATCTCGCAGTCTAGTGACCAAGCCTCATATATCCATTGGTGTAAAACATCAGATTTTTGCCAAAACCCATTAAATCTACATATAACTGAATTGGAATAAAGATATGTAAACAAGTTTTTTACCTCAGGCATGGCAATGGTAAGTGTAGGATTCACATATTTTTGTTCCACTATGTAGGGCCCCGGAAGCTCCACTGGTGCTATAGATTTGACATGTGTTTGACCCTTACCTTTGACTACTCCCTTGAAGGAGCCTGTGCTTTTGGCATTGGTTCCAACACTTTCTCCCCTCAAATGCAGGTTAATTATTATGGTTGTGTCTATGTTGATGATCCAGGTCCGGGTGTGAAGAAGGACCTTTCTAAGACATTTTACTTTTGTGATGTGTTAATAAATATAGTTGTAGACTGTAAGGAAGAGGAACATAACAATCATCAACACATGAAAACAAAATTCGTTGATAACGGAGTTCATTCAGGAGGGACTACGTCTCCGGAGCCGGGCCCCAGTGTCAAGATGGTGTAGGCTGCTACATTATGTGTCGTCAATAAAGATGATGTACACATAGATGATGTTTCAATCATACAAGGAAGAATGCCCTCATGCAGGAGTGACTCTAAGAGATGTTCCATAGCTATAACTCTCAATCAAAAGACTCCTATTAGTATGACACAAAAACAAGCATGGTGTGCATCCCGCCAGCATGGCACAAAAGGGATGTCAAAGAAAAACACATGCATGACGACAAAAAGAGTATCCCAACAACATACAACAATGGATGTCAAAGCATAACATAAAGAGTTATGACAGAAAGTACATCACATAGAAATATTTCGCATCAAATCAAGCAAGGAATCATGACAACATGTAATAAACAAGATCCTGCATCGACATCAATTACGGATTTGTACAACATAATGCAGAAAGAAGAAGTACATGAACATGACAAATCATATACCTCACAACCAAGGGCCATCTGAAGCAAAGGCTATCAAAGTGCTAAAGCTCACTGAAACATCAATCTCACATCATCGATCGCAAGAAGAAGATTGTTCACACATGAAGATGAACATCTACAATGGCACTTAGAAAAGTGACTGAAAGAAGAAATGAGAGAAAGACAAATATGAATACACCATCAGATTTTTGGCATCTAGTAGTGCTGAAACGACTATCCAAAATCCAAATTCTGAGAATTTGAAAATTCGGAGTTCAAGGAATCTTTTAGATTCCCTCGGGATTCCTCAAAGACTCTGTTTCAGGGATGAACTGAAAATCCACTACTCAGATGTCAAATCTGATTTAACCATTAGGATCCCTATGGAAAACCATGAAAAACAATTATAAACTTGACCATATTCTGACAAAGTGAAATTTTGCCTCCATGGAAAAATTTTATGGCTCGTGGTTCCGTTGCCTGTTTTTGTTGAAATCATGGTTCCATGTGCATTTTGGAAATGAATGGAAGATGCATAAATCAGATTGAAAAAAAAATAGCGCCATCGCGTTCGTGGCAACGAGAGGTGTAAAATCCATATAAAATTTGTCAATTTTTGAGAAGTTGAAAATTTTACCCTCCTGCAAAATTCATGGTCCCTGCATTAAAAATTATTAAACTGCCTCGATTTACATGCCCGCCCCTGTCTCGAAATCCATGCAGTCCTTCACCTCCATGCTGACAAAGTTCTTATGTTTAAGAAATAATATGGGCGGACTTACCATATCATGTGAGTCTGCTCTTGCTAAAATCATAGGAACTTAGTATCCCTGACTTGCAGGTGGTTGGTTATGCTCTTCGTGTTATAATGGCAGCTATGAGGTTTGATCCTCGGTCTCCCATAGATTAGGCTTGGCAGTGATTAATTCACCATGTGGTTAAAAAAAAATATGGGCAGACTTACCATAACTAGTTGTGATGGGTTATTTTTAATGCATACATAAATAACATATATAATTTAAAAATCCCAACCGAATATACCCATATATATATTAAAATCTTAATGTTGGAGGGTGGGCCCATACTTCACAAGACCCATACCCATCCCTATCCAACCACCCGCATTAATTTGGTTTTGGGTTGGTGTTGTATATTGTGGGTGGCTTTGGGTGGCGGGACCACCTACGTTGACCGTTGGTTGTTATGTGCCAGCGCTCCGAAACATGTGGCATATATTTTGTTATAACTCCATACCATATGTGTTTTTTGTAAAACGGATTTGGATAGTTTTGTTTAATAATATATGTACTAACCCTTTTAACAGCCCTTCACGTGAATGTCACGTTGGTTATGGAGTTTTGTTGTACTATTTTAATATAACAAAAATGATTTTGTTATATAGTTTTGATTTTTGTATATATATTAATCTTTTCTCCCACTTTACCTAATATATAGTTTTTTTTTTGGGATTTATGATTTTTGGTTTAATTGTTTATATAGTTATTTTAATAATTATGTTAAAACAATTTTTTGTTATATGGTTTTTTAACCCAAAATGATTTTTGTTGCTTGTGTAGGTTTAGGAGGCCAATGATAAAATGCCAAGTGTCAAGCTGCCATGTGGGTCTCACGTGCTAACTAGGATGCCATGTGGCGCACTGTGGGCCCCATTTTCCCTTGTCATACCAAACTTTGAAGAGCTCTATTTTTTGCATGTGAGCTTAGATTGACGAACTGTTCGCGCCACTGCGATCAGGAAGACGAGCCCTCTCAACTGATGCCACCAAATTCTTCTTTCTACCATTTTGAATTTCGAGCCTTATCCATCCCCTTAGTGTCTCGAGATCCTCCTGGATCAATTGATGCCATAATCCTTTAGTGTGATATTGTCCTGTAGGTTGTGACCTAAACATATCAAGTTTTTCCAATGTGCTGGAATGCCTAGTTGGTTTTGGATCTTGTTTTTTAGCTCCTGGATCTTCCTTCCTTCCTGGATCCTCCAGGAAATTGTCTCGCCTTCCAGTGTTTTAATGAATATTTGTATCGGGTCCTCTCTTTTTTGATATGTGTCCATCTATAGTGTTGTGGTATCTGTTACCCAGCTGTCTGAATTTATCAGATTTAGTTGTCTCGTCGCTTTCTCGCAGAGCTTCTTCCTGTTCTAGCCTACTTGGTTGCCACCAATCTGCTTGCCTGTATGGCCTTTTAGCCATTTGAGTTCCATTTGTGGCAGATCTGGTGTGTGATTTGTGAGGGTCAGGAGAAGTATTTGGGGTTTCCAATCTCCCAATAGCTCTACCCATGTCTTACCTTCCCCTGCAATTTGGGGTTCTGATCCGAGGTAGAAAGGTGACTTGTCACGTGCAGGCCTCCAGATCTGGGCTTGGTGTGGGCCGTTCGGACTTCTGAATGCCGGATTTGTTAGATCAAAAATGGATCTGTAGATAATACTCCCTTCCATAGAAGGTAGGATCAATCCATATCCATGCAATAGCCATACAAGGGAAACGTTGCCAAGCTCGGGTTTATGGCTAAGGTGCGTTGGGGGCGATCCTTCCTAGATCTCAGAGCCAGTAGCATATAGGAAAATAGATCTAGCCCTGTGAACTTGATCGTGGGGTTGAAAAGTCACTTTGAAAATGCCTACAAGGACCCCCTCTGTCGCCTTCAAGATCGCTTCTTCTCTGGTTTTTGCATGCCTCTTTCCTGAGCAATCGATTGTTATCTCTGCAATTTTTGGTTTTGAATCAGCCATTGGCATCTCGAGGGAGGGGGTGGAACTCGTAGGCATGGTATATCTAGGTTTGTGACTTTTTCAGATAGCTCAGATTGTCGTCTTTGAGGACTCCACCGCCTCTCACCGTCCCTTGGTGCTCCATTTCGTGTTCTTCCTTCCCCTTGCGACCCTTGTCATTCAAGAAGATACAGACAACAACAGCTTGCTGGAGAGCTCGAGCATTGGATCTCTCTACAGTGAGTGAGGGCACAACTCTACCTTTAGAACTGTTGCTGCTCAGAGACTCCCATCCCATGTAGCCGGGGTGCAGTATGAGTGAGGAGGACGCGCGAGAGTTCATGGTTGCAGACCCCATTTAAAAATTATGATACCCGATCTGATTTAACATCGATTATTCTTGGTTAGTTAACTACTTATTTGACCATGCAATATGTATTTCATCTAAATTTGTGAGTTAAATAAAAAATTATTTGACACCCATTTGAATCTACTAAAATTAAAAAATTTCTACCTCCTTAGCACATTAATGTAAAATTATTTTGTTAAGCATTGCTAGGGTGACATACAAGGCTAATTCAAGCTCCCATATCATGAATTCTTACTAATTATTCCTCCAAGTGGTGTAATCAAGCATATGGGATCCCACTTGGTAGAAGAGAATTCTCATTGAATTCAATTCACCACTGGAGCTCTAATTTTTCCTCTAAAAGAAATCCATGAGTTACATTTGAAGAAGAAGAAATTTTTGAAGTTACGCTGGATGAATGAACCTAGAGATCAATCACCACGTTTTTTTGCCTCTACCATGCACTACCCTCATGCTTTTTTATGTGTTTTTATCAAAGTAACAAGTTTTCTTCACTCACCATAGTTAGAGAGAGCATTCAAGGAGGAAAAGGACCCATCCCAAGGAGAGTGTTGAATCACACTTGCATTCATTATTCTTATCAAGGTGATATCATGTGTTTTTTCTTTTCCATTGGACTAATATGAGTATAATTGCTTCTCTCCACTATTTTTTTATTTTGAATAACATTTTTGTGGTTAAATTTCTTAATATAATTTGAATTTGATCTTTCTTGTTATTTACTCGATGTTATAATACTCTCTTCTTATCCCAAAACTAAAACTTGTCTATTGTTTATATCACATCTTAGCTAAATCATTGATTTTTCTTGGAAATGCAACAAAACCCACAATACATATTAGCAACTCAAATTTAATTTTAAATCGTCATAGCTTAAATCTTGGGCTTTTTTTTGCTAATATATAAAATCATCATATCTTACTTATTAGGTATTTTTTTATATCTAACTTCCAATGGCCCATAGGTTTTATATCCTACTCAAGAAGTATTATGCCTAGGCTCTTGTCTAGCATGTGCTTTATTTTGTAAATATTGTAAATAGTCTTTTATTTTTGTTTATGGATCTCATGGTGATGATGATATTTTTTTATCTACTTTAGCAGGTTTCGATGGGTGATTTGGTGTATTTAGGATCCGTTGATGGTGTTAGTAGACATACTTGGAATTTAGCTTCCACCTTGGGTAAATATTATCCATATGATCAGTCATTAATCTCAAGAAGCATATGTAGTGGTCCTGCTTCTAATAATATGGATGAATACAATGTCATTATTATTTACTCTTTGAAGCAATATCTTATGGTATTGAATCACTAGTGATTTATTTGGATTCACAACTAGCTGTATCTTAATTAAATAGCATTTATCATGTAAGGGATCCTTTATTACATCGCCAATTTCTAAGCGTGAGATTATTCCAAACATCATTTACATTTATTACTTTCATTCATATTCCACGATCAGATAATTCATTTATTGATTTTTAAGCTAATCAAGCATTGGATTGGCATATTAATCATTCATCACATTAAATCAAAAATACCACAAAATCATTTGTATATATGATCTAATAATCATGAAATATTTGTATATCGATAGATAAAGTATATCAAAATATTACAAAATGTGGGCAAATTTCCTAAAAAATTAGGGCTTAAGCTCGATCATATCCATATCTCAAAAAAGATCAGTCATTTA
This sequence comes from Pinus taeda, assembly GCA_000404065.3. Taxonomy (NCBI): domain Eukaryota; kingdom Viridiplantae; phylum Streptophyta; class Pinopsida; order Pinales; family Pinaceae; genus Pinus; species Pinus taeda. The sequence goes on from APFE031624096.1 coordinate 69,934, forward strand.
AAAATCTAAGGCTGCAGGCCCTGCCCTGGATGAGCATCTCGAAAGAAGATGATGCCATTTGCCACTCATTGGAAGAGTTTCACCCACTCATTGGAAGAGTTTCCTAAGGGAGATCCTCTACTACTACCATGGGAACCTGGGTTAAGACATATCACCTTTCCATTTCATTATGCATCTTGACCTCATACTGCGATATTTTTCTAGAGGGTTGACCCCATTATGTAACGATTTTTAACCACTTTCACTTATCGTCTAGTAAAGTCATAACATAGTGGTAGAGCCTTTCCTTCCATGGGAATCATAGTTAGATCCTCGTTGACATATGTCGCCCATGCTGCAAGTATTGTGTAGGCTTGAGAGGCCTCTTTAGTCCCACCATGACTTTGTGTTGAAGCCTCATTCTTCTTCTTCTTCGCTATTTTATGGCGATATACCCTAGAGGCTCACATGTGTTAAGTTGTACTACTGCATTGCATTTTGACTACTTTTACCTCTTTTGACCTTAAGCTGACTTCATTTGGACTCGTGTATAAGCCACTTTTGACCATGAACTTTTTGCAATTTCAAACCATAAATTCATTAGCCTTTGCAACTTGACACCTATTTTTCCCTGGAGAGGACATCCCCTGAGTGTTAATGACCAACATCTGCCACCTTGCATTGAGCATAGGATTGTTCCAGTCCCAAGAACTAGTGCACTTTCCCTTGACACTCGTTCTCTCCATTGTATTATAGGCATTATTTTATTCTTTTTCAAGCTTTAAATATGAAAAAGAAAAAAAAATCAAATATTCCAAAAAGAGAGGGAACGAGACAGTTCTTCATCTTTGACAACAGCTAGAGTCAGTTGTGTCACCCTTGAACAAAGAACTTAAAATGATTATTTCCTGCATTGGGATGGGACTTAGTTTGGATTTAGGGAAGCCATAACCTTGTTCGTGAGTCAATCCTCCTCTAGTTAGTTATCTCTTCCAATCATATGGAGAGTTTGTTAATGCCTCCTACATTGCAAACTTATACAAAGTTATCTTATGCTGCCATAAAGTCACATTGAGTCATGCTTTTGTTCAACAGAAGTAAACCTGTTGTCGGCCATTCTACAATGTCTCTTGACTCATTTCTATTGACCATACCCATTCTGTCAAGTTATATTCAGTATCACATCAATTATTTGGTCCTTCACTCGTGTTGGTTAAGGAGGTCCCCAATGACTTCTTACTAGCGGGTCTTCTCTTATTGACTCCGAAAAATTTCTCTAAGAGTAGACCTAGAGTCGCACCCTAGCTCTATTTACATCATCAATAGGTTACTTTTTGCTCAGCATCGATCAGTATCATGGGTCTTTGACTGAGTGGTTTCCCTTGTGTTCGACGTCAGCTCACATTATCACACATTGGGATTCGTGCAGTAGCTTGGTTTCCATTTGACCCTATTGATGGATTCTGCACCTCTATGTCATCTTTCATTATTGGTTGGTTTAGAGGATTTATGTTGTGCACTAGCCACATCTTGTGTACACCAAAAATGTACTTCAAAACGGCTACTTCATATCTCTTCGTCCAAGTTCTTCCAAATTATTGAACTACAGGTTACACTCACGTTGGTTGATGTGGGATGCCTTAATTCCTTCCTTTTAGCAGATCTTTTCCCATCAACTCTGAATCATTTCTCTGGGAATAAGGTCTAGAGTCCTTTTTTCTATACCTTTGGGTTTGAAATCATTAGTGGCAGACTCCTTTGCTATTGACAGTGAGAATACATCAATGTCTCCTCATTGATAGATCATTTCAAATGTTCAACTTCAACACATTTATTTGCACTCGCTAGATTGTACTAGGGTACCTTGACACTCATTATCATTATTGGTGAGTTGTCTCACATTTGTTAACAGTATACATCAATGACCGATAATCAAACGATTTCTCACATGGTCGACTTCAGCGAATTTATTCCCATAGTGTAAAAATGTACCATCTGCAATCAGTGAAGACCTCGGATTGTGTCAACATTTTGGTTCACTTGACAACTCCTTCATTTTTCTTCCAGTGACACCTTCCACCCTTATATGTTACAGTCCTTCACAACATCATCCTATATGTTGGCACCCGAGTTCATGCAGTACCATTATTCCACCTATATGACTTGGTATATTTATGAGGATCAGTTATGCATCATCATTGATCAGACAACCTTCTTACATCATTAATCAGATATTCTTCTATATGTGATATTCAGATGTAGCTTCATTGTGTTCTTTTGTGGCTATGATCTGATGATCCATTATGTATTCTACAGCTCCTTATGTTCACTTATGTATACATTTTGAATCTTCTTTATACTTGACTAGTGGACATGCTTTATTACTTATGAGCATGGGTATGCCCACCTCATACATGAGTTTTCTTTCTGGCTCCTTCCACAAGTATTCGATGAGCTAAAATCTAGTGATCTCCTCCTGGGTTTTCGGATGACTTCTCTCTCTATACTTAATATATTTCAGCCATCATGTACCCCTTCTGACCTCATATATTAGGGGGAATCTTTTATAGAATCATTTAGCACTCTTGTAGACTTGATGTTCGTGTATGGTCTTGGGCAGCCTTTTCCCATGCAGACTTGATCCTATATTAAAAAAATATATTTTAAATTTCATATGTGACTCTTCCCGTGCAAAAGCGCGTACATACGCGAGTTGTATAAGTATATACCCACGTATACCTTTTAAAATATGAAAAAATAAAATAATATGATATTTTTCTGGTGGGGTTCACGGGTTTTACCGAGATCCCACCTACATGATCCCATAGAAAAATTGAATTAACTAATTTCAGGTGGTGTATATACACCCCTTGGGTAGGCCTAAAGGACATAATAGAAGGGCTATCAAAATTATACCCATTTTTCTCCTAGATCAAGTTTGATTTTCCCATGCCTCCTGCACTCCCAGTCTCTATGGAAACCCTGGTTTCCTTTGCTGAGATGTTCACCATCTTTATAGCATCTCCTTGCATTTGTTAGAGAGGTTTTCTTCGTGGCTCGGGTTGGATGGATCCGGAGGAAGGCTTCGTCAATGCTTTGGCTTGGATCATATTGTACCTTTCCTGTACCTATTGTTGTTATTCAATAAAGAAGCTCATGTCTTGTTCCTAATATGTTATTGTCTCATGAGTAGTAATTTTTATACTTGTATATGATGATCTAACATATATTTTATGTATGCACATTGAATTATCTATCATGTATATGACTTTTTGAATTGACTTGCAAGCATGCTCGTTCTAGAGGAAGCAATGGGTTTGGACCCTATGAGAACATCATCAAACTTAGGACCTTCAGGTATGTTTCCAAGTCCAAATTTAGTAATTCACATGTTTGGTATGCTTGCTTGACTGCTCTTTATTGATTATCTTGTTCTACTCTCTTGAGGTTGTCAACCCTTACCTTAGAGAACTTTTCTCACCAACATTTTCTCACACAATTGTCTCCTAGATAAGTTGCATAGTTCACATAGTTTTCTTTAATATAGCTTACATGATTCTATCCAAATTTAGGTTTTTGGGCATAGGCAATTTCCTTAAGAAGTTTGTAGTTTTAAATTTTGAAAAAGATTACAAACTATTGTATCTCTACTATTTCATCACATTTATTGTGCTTGCTAATTAACCCATCTAGTGGGTAGGGGATGGAATCATAATCCTTATAACTTGCTAGATGGTCGATTTATTACTTTGTCGCATTTTGATTCATATCTTAGGACCTAATATATTCCCATATTTCATTTTTCGGTCTATTCAAATTAATTTTTCCAAACATATATAGTTAGGTGACGAAAAAAACTCTCATGGTTAAGCATTCACTATTTGCAATCCATTTCTTTTAAGAAAACTCTCTTTAAATTGACATTTCAGCTTTTGCATTTACTTCTAGGGTAGTTGTTTGCTATCACTCTTACATGAAGATAGGACCTTAAATCTCCCTCATCCCAACTATGTTATTTTCCTTGTCCTCATAAGAGTATTAGTAAATCAAAAAAGGATGGAAGAGGGAAATATCTCCTTTACCCCATTTGCATTTAAATTGTTGTTTATTGTTTTCAAATATTTATCTTGTCTCTAAGGAAAATAATTAATTAGAGAAAGAACCCCAATTTCAAATTTTTTTCTTTATCAAATTTCTCAAAGTTTTTCCTTTTTTTACTTTCTACAATTCACTTTCACAAGAGTAAATTTAACACCACGTTAAGTACAAACATGAAGAACTTAAAGATTATTCTTTACCCAAATAACTCTTCATCGTGTTGCCATAAAGAAATCACGGTGAACTATAAATATTGGAAGTCTTAAATATCCCCTTCATCACACCACTAATAAAAATATGTTGATTATGATGTTGATATAACCCCCTTAAGAATAATCAATATAATCATTTAACCAACTTAATTCATCCCTTGGGGGTTAGAAAATGAATAATAGTCTAAGTTATGATTATATGAATAAGAATACATGTTGATTTCCCATTTGGAATAGTTATTTTCTTAGGGAGCTTAAATTCATGTAATATCAAAAGTGAAACCAAGAAAATTGGATGAGCCGTAGTATGTAAATGTTGAGGTCTGGATGTAAATGCTAGTTTCATTGAGCCACCCAACTCTTTTTTAACTTCAGCCTATTATTTTTAAAGGATAAATCCATTATCCTCATTTATGAAGAGTGTCTTAGTGGCCAAAATCTAGGATTGTCACTAAGGGGTTTTCATGGATGTGACAACAGTTGAGATAGATAGTTGTTAGCTAATAGGATTTTCCCCCATTGTCTTTCACTATAATTGGCTCTTTCTGACCTTCACTAGTCACATTTGATGGTTTCACAACCAACCATCAATATATTTTGAAAGGAAAAGTTATAATTTGAGTGGAAGCTTGCTAGAGTCATAGGACATGTGTTTTTACTTTTCAAACAATGTTGTATGAAAGCAACCTACATAAGAAACATATATTTTGGTTTACTAAAATATGTTGATACAAAATGGTTTCAATTCCTAAGAAATCATTTATCATAGGCACACTTTATTTGATCATATCATTATGCATTATTATGTTGGCTTAGAACCTTGTGGTTTAGAGAAGTTGATTTAGTTAGGAAACGTAGTGAACTGCCTAGCACTTAGGAATTATTTTAGGCTATGTGGCCTTCCTCCTTTACTTAGAGTATTTCTTAAAGTCTCCATTTCCCTAATAATACCATCGCTATCTTTCCTACATCCACCTTTACATGCTACATTATTAGGTTTGGCTTTCCTAAAATCGTCCATGCTAAGATCATTACATATAAGATCACCTTCATTGAACTCTACCCCATTGAGTGCTAGCACACACAACTCCTCCCCAGTTGTTGGCATATCACAAAAATATCCCTTACTGGAACCATATTAACCACAACCCACACTTAACCTACCATATATGGATAGTTTGAATCTACCATATTTGTTGAAACTATCTAATAATCCTATTTTACATGATGTGGATTGACCATCCATGCCAACCAAGCTTCCCTCTAACATTCTCAAATTCAGTGGATGACTAAGTGAAGATCTTGCTAATAATGTATAACATTTCATCTATGGTGCTCATCCAAAAGCATCATTCATGATACCATATAGATGATTTTATTCCAGATAACCCTTACTAGGCCATCAACCATATGATATATCTATGAAATAGTTGGGTCGCATGAAACTTTTACATCCATAAACAAATAATTCCTAACCTTCTTCTAATTACTAGTGTTCCATGAAATGTGATTAGAAATTTTGATTGCCTTCCACCAAACCAAATCCATCCATACCATGGATCACATCCACAAATGGCATCAACGAGTAGATTATGCAATATATAAATCAAACATAAGTTCCTCTTGTATTGGTTTTTGAAATCCCTCTTACTTGTGATTTCTAAATACATTTTTCAACACCATGCACCATAGAAGAAATGATGCTACTCTCAAAGCACAATGATTTGACCTAATTTATGCCTAGTCATGGTATCTATATATAGTCATCCTTGGCACCCCTCAACCTTTCCCTTTTAAATGGGATGGACCTAGAAGAATGCGTATACTGGAAAAAAAAAAAAAAATTATAGCTTACCATTCTAAGCCATATAGTCACACAACCCTTTGTGGAACTAGTCCTTATGGTAATTACTATATAAAATCTAACACTCCTCAAAGAGAAGAAAATAATTCATACGACCAATCCACTTATTGACATTACAACATTCTTTACCCCACCTCCAATAATTGACATGATGGATCATGTTCATCGCACTCAAGCCCTAACATGCCCCCCTTAGGTACGCATGCTTCACAAATCATGCATAGTGCTTCATGCAATAGTCAAAATTTTAATTGGGGGTACTTTTTTAAATCCATAAAATTCATATAATGCCCCCCCCCCAACCCCAATTTTTACTCCACGCTACCTAATCCTCCACAAAGTGTCATAACACCTCAATTATCAACATAACAAGTTGATTTAATTTTTTTCTAACATTCTCACTATTATAAAATCTAATCATTTGAGAATATGAATACATTGAATCCCCTAAATCCATAAGATGGAGGAAAAAGAAAAAAAACACACATTAAGGACAAAGGGACAAATCCCCTAAACAAACTGTCAATGGTGGGGGCATCCCTAACCCTACAAATAAAAATTAAAACTATAGCACCAATGTCCAACCAAAAATAAGAAAGAAACAATGTTTTTATGACCAATTTCCCTTGTGCATTTTATGGTGCTTTTGGTCATTATACTCCCCATTGCCCTCAAATTTCTAAAGCAGATGGTTGAAGTAAATGTTATCTAATCTAGGTGTTAATTCCTTACAAGGGACTATCACCCCTAGGGGAAATCCCCTAACCCATTGTAACTAGTAATATTATGAAACCCTTTCCCCTAGTAAGGAGTAGTCACTACCCAATAGGAAACCAAAAACTCTTCCAACCCATAAGATCCTATCCAACTCCAAATCCTACTTAGTTGTGAGATCCTTCCAATTAGAACATCTACATGAACTCAAGAGAGAACTTCCTTCAAATTCACAACCAACAATATGGCATTCCCCCAACCTAATTCCAACAAAGTGGGATGGAACCCAACCTTCAAATAGTGATCCTTTGCAAATTTTGTGTCCTTATAGTCACACTTCATCTAGTGTCATAAAGGTGCCTATATGTCACACTATCAAGAACACTCATGTAAGGGCCACTCAAGGCTATAATATCATGGATTATTTGGTGCAATCACCCACTGCCATGCCCTCTCTCAAGGTCCTTTGATCCTATCCTTCCCAAAGGAAAGCCTTACTATCAACACTGGGAACCATAAACCCATTTAATTCACCATTAATTATATTTGTCTTGGACAACTCCAAGCCAAGGATTCCCTCATTAATTGTGTTTCAATCCTAGTCTCAATAAACAACATCGACATTCATTGGTGTATCTTGACAAGGCTGCATCTACTTGTAACATGTCCATGAAATTTTGGAAAACTTAGGCTCCCCTAAGCTCATGCCATCAACCATTACTCTTAGGGATTATGATGGTCATCCTTCCCAACTAATACATGTCTACTAGAATTTTCCCATTGAGTTGGTAGGTAAGAAATTTTTTATTGGTATCATATATTTATATGCTCCACTAGAGTACAACACCCTTATAAAGAATAATTATATGTATGCTATGAAAAATTCACAATTTGAGTCCTCCACACCATTATGTTCATGTTGATAGGCGAAATGTGACTCTTGCTAGAACATCATCAACAAAGGGAGGAAACCTGATCGTGAACCCCAAATAGACATGATTTCAATCGGCATGGTAACCTCCAATTGGTATTCGGGCCTAGTGGCCACTTAGAAGACAAGAATCACTTTTTCTTTTGTTTGTTTAACTGAATTATCAACCTACTACTAGTAGCATTCTTTTTTACTTTGTAAATTAAGATCTTTAAATTAATTGATGTAGAATTGGGGAAATTTATTGGTAGAATGAATGAAATTTAACATTATGAATTGAATTATTCACTTAAATATAATCTAAGAAAAATATATCTATGAACCTATTGAAATATTGACCAAGAAACAATCGTAAATGCAGAGAAAAATTATTGATCAATAAATCTTATGAAATCCTGAGATTCACTTAAATATATGTAAAATTGAAAGACTCAAGAAATGTAATGCACACAATTAATCAAACAAGGATGATACATATATCTCTTGAAAAATAAAATTGTATTAATTAGTAAATTTGATACCTTCCTTTACAAAATATTGCAGATTATGGCCTTATAAAGAGGCATTCAACCTTTATAGTATCCTCCCATTTTATCCTCCTCTTTAATACACTATGAATGATCACCTTTCTTTACTTACTATAATAGTAATCTCCTAAGTGAATGAATTCATCATAATATCCATAGGGTGATCTGAAATAGGTGTTGCACATGTTTATTTAGAGATCAGAGGGATTTAAGAGATTAGACTCTATAGGATAATAGGACCCTGTACCAAAGTAATTATTAGTACATGTAGCTCTAGGAATTCTACTTGTTGTGAATACTCTGGGGAATGTTATATCTCCTTTCCCTTGTTGATCTCTTCGTTCATTACAATCATCTCTACTTGTGGTTCATCATCATTTATAGTAATTTACTTGATGGTCAAGGCTCCAACCTAGGTTGACTTCTATTGTTGTAATCTCATTTCTAGCTCAAGTATTTTCCTTTCAAGGGCTTCAACCTTTATCTTCCTTTCCTCATGTTTTACTTCTCAAAGTGCTTCGATATTAGAAAAATATCGCTCCTTTTTCCTTTCTCTTTGGTTTACTTCTGGAAGTTGAATGTTTGGCAGGTGTTCCTATCTTCACAGTTGTAATCTTAGCTTTGCTTCCTTATATGTAAGTATGTCCTAAAATACTAAATCGTTTGGGTCAAATCCATGCTCATATGGATAAGTAAGCCTCACAAACTTACAATGTTCATTTACCACGTCGTGGGGATGATGCTTTTTTAAAGCACCTATAAGAAGCTTTAACTCCTTGATATTGTCGATTTCTTTAATGTCCTGAGGGAATTTTTTCAAGGCATAGTGACCTATTCTTGGTAGAAACCCAAACCATGACCTCTTATTATTATTCACCAATGTTAATGCCACCTCGACATTCACTATTTGATAAGAAATTCCTTGAAATAAGTGGATCAAGGAAAAATTGAGGCATCACATGTAGGGGCACCGAACAGCCAAACACCCTAATATAGGTTTCCTCATGATACCAATTTCCAGTATCCCTAATAGTATTCCTTTCTCCTTCGTATAATCTAGGTGCTAGAAACTCAAAGAGTATCTGGTGAGTCTAGGCTAAAAATTAATCACAAAATTTGTAAAATAATTTGGGGCATGGATTTTCCCATATCTCTTGGAAATAAATGTGGATAGTGTGAGATTTAGAGTCTATTTCTAGTTCATTCCCAAAAACTCATTCGTGGTACACATGGCATCTACCAAATATGTCAACATGTAGAAATATGTGGTCTAATTTTCCAGGATATCTTTCACCTTTGAAAGAGATTTCAGTAAATTGTTGGATAAAATGTTTTCCCAATTCAATATGCATCCTTTGGAGACTATCTCTTCCTCCACGGGTAGTCATTCAATCCTGAAGTGTGACGTGTTGAACTCTCTAAAGATTTAATTGATCATCAATGTAAGGTGGTGAACGAAATCTTGCAAATACTATGGGGGTTATTGATTATTAGTGTGCTCTTTGAATGCATCAGTGTCCCACCACCAACTTGTTATGGTATTGATACACTTGGAGTGAGTCATAAAGAAATTCTCAAGGAACTACTTGGTTAACTTGGGCCTCTTCTTGTTAAGAATGGCTTCTTACTTCAAATCGGTATGTGTCACTGCCCATCTAGTCATGTCATTATATGGAATTATCGGTGGTCTAGTGGTGATTCAATAGATCTCTAAGCTTATAATATTACACATTGTCATATAATCTTCATTCTATGCGTCAAACTAAGAATTGGCATAGATTCGGTAAATCTCACTCCAATCTTGATGACTATTATTTCTATCGAAGGCCCATGTGTCTCCACAAAATATCTCATTCATGGGAAGGCTGAGCATTATGGCCCCTATAATGGTGATCTTTTGTCTCTTGCCTTTGTGTGCTTTCAAAATATTTTTTATTAAATATTTCTTCAAGACCTACATGCAAATAAAACCATTATAAGCTATATGACACATATATAGATCATGCAAATAAATTAAACCCACCCATAGTAACTTACTCAGACAAAAAAATTGTCTGGACACAATGGAGTTGGTGAGTAGTGAGCGCAACTTTAGTGCAAGAAATGAAAATCATACCGAGGAATGGAGTAATGACATAACAATGAAAAATTGATGGTTGAGGCTTAATCAAACACTTTAAAAGAAAAGGATGTCATAATATTTGGATAAGTCCTTTAATGCATACAATGGAATAACAACTATATAAAGGTTTGAATTCAAAGTTGGTCGACATTAATGCCAACAAGAATGTGTTGGGATAACTGTAGGGGTGGGGACAAGTAACATGCTTAAGATTAGTTTGTATCCATTAGAGGAAGGTGCCACTAGTGAATATGATCCATTATGAGATGTGTTTAGGGATTGGTGGAGTGGGTCTAGAAACGGCCCAATTATTAATGCTATAGATTTGCATTGATAGCCAATACTACTAATAATAATGTGATAGGTCGTGAAACAAATGAAACCTACTAACAAAGATAGATAGGCTTAGTGAATAAAGCCTAGAATAAAATTTTTGATGAGGGTGGTCCATTCTTTCAACCAAAAATAATTAATCAAAATCGTATAATTAGCACTTGTCTTCTATCGATTTGAAATAAATTAGTGTATACCGAAATTGTTCTTGGGAACTTTCTCTAACTTCCAATACTCGATACAGGGTATACAAGAGGAGAAAAAGAATTTTTCCTCACTATAACTTTGAAATTGAAGGATCGGTAGAGATTTGAACGTGCCAATGTCATGAACCTTTAAACTTTTGGCCTTTGTCCTACAACAAGGAAAGATATCAACTAGGATTCTCGATGAGATGACTATGAGGCTTAGAGATCTATAATATTTGGTGCTATCACCTAATGTCGATGAGTGTTGAGTATGGAGCATGATTGTTTAGGAGTCTTTGTTTCAGCCGGATGTATACCCCAGGAAGTTTGTACAGCCCTCCATGCGGGGGGGTGTGGGGAGGACTTGTCCCCCCGTGGGGGTTCGAGGGGGCCAATCCCCCCTGGCTAGGGGGTCCGAGGGCTAGCGGTCCCCCAACGGGGGTTTCAGGGGTAGCACCCCTGAAGCTAAAAACAAATGTAAAATTGCCTTCTAAAAGTATAGTAATTTCTAGTCAATCTGGGTCGTTCATTAGGCGGATGATCTGACGGTAGAACTTATGTTTAGTTTAGGGTTTTTTTTCCTTAGAAGGCAACCCCTCTCTTTGTATGAGGGCATTGTATTGAGGCTGTGTAATATATGTGTATTCTCCAAGCGAGAAACAGATAGGTGAGACTATGAGAGAAAACAAAGGATATTAAAGAAGATCTACTATAGGTTGTGTCTCTTCATTTTGTTGGATAATAAAAAGGAAGGATTGGTTGTTCGGGGTGGACATAGCCCAAACTAGGTGAACCACATATATTTGTCTCTCTAGTTTTATGTGTTTTCTGTGTTTATATTTCTATTATATTCTATGTGTTCCATTGCTTTGTAATATATAATTTTCTAACAATGAGAAATTTCCAATGGAGGGACCGTACAAAATTTAATTTTTGTTAGGGGAGTGTTGTTGGGTACTTCAATTCCCTCATAATGGGAAGGATGTTACCTTAAATCAACTAATTTATTACAAGACTTAGTCACTTACCAATCTAGACAATGTCTTACCCATCATAGGGTCTAGTCAACAAGCCCTGCCATACGCTAATATGGACCTAGATAATTTCAAGGTTTCTATGTTACTAAGAGAACGTCACAGTCCACCACCCTGAGTGTTGAAGAATATAGGGAAATCAAGTTAATAAGATTCTTCTTACCATGATAACTATTTGTGAGGTATTTTAACTTTTTCTTATTATCATAATCTTCTCTTGATATTATTAGAGTGTGTCTTTGTATTTCATCAAATAGCTACTAGAACAAAAGAGACAAAGACACAAGATATTGGCTTTTTTCCAGGGCCAAAACCTCTCACTCTTTGAGAGGAAAACTCGCACAAAATTCTTCTTATAGAGATTCCAATTGAATAATACCAAGACCATGACCCTTTACCTATTAAGCCACTCTGAGACCAAGACACCATTCCTCTTCTTTGTCACTGTTGAGTTCATCATCATCATTGTTGCTTCACTGAGGTCATCATTATTACACCACAATTGCACCATTGTTGTACCTTCACCTAGATCATTGTTGCATTCTCACTGAGATCATCATCATGTCAACGAGGTCTCTATATTGAGCTTATCTTCATTGAGATATTCATCATGACCTTGATTCCATGTCTTCATCAATGCACCAAGATCTTCATCATGACCTTGTCTTCATTAAGATTATGATCGAGAGCATGATTTCCATTATTTCGAGATCATGACTATGTGTAGTATGTCGAGAGTGTATTACTGTGGGATCAAAATTATGTCGAGACAGTGACTAGTGTCTAGAGAGTCTGTCAAGAGTGTATCACCTCAATTTTCTTCATCACAAATAAGTTGAGACAGTGATCAGCACTGAGCTCTTCATTATCAATACTATACCAAGACAGTGATTGTTTTCTTTTCTTACATCGAGATCATCATCATAGATATGTTGAGACTGTCACCACTGAGGAGATTGAGACTGTAATTACCCACGAAATTTCAAAGGCATCTAAGATTGTACCCTATTGTACCCATCCAAAAGTTACAGAGATGTCTGAGATTTGTACTCATCTAAAGTTACAGAGATGTCTGAATTGTATGCTCCTATAATGCAGATCTTACACGCTTATGTATAGTTGTTAGTCACCATAATAAGTCGACATGAGATAGTGAACTGTTGTGTCTCCTTATTTGGAGGGCTTATTAACATTTATATAGACTTTTATACATTAAACATAGGCTCAAGAAGAGCTTCTTCATACATGACATTGACTCTTTGACTTAATAATACATCCTAAGGCTCTCAATGGGAGCCACTAAAAAATAAACTTCTTGCTCATGAAACCCATGCAACAAGGCATACAAAAATAATTTTATTTCTTTTATTTCATCATTTACAGATATCATGTCATTATGAAGACCGAACCTAGTTACACTTTCTTCAACACTCCCTCTTAACTAGGTAGGTATTCATAATGGTACTTAGTCATTCTCAATATGAAGAATTTCTCATAAGAAGAATCAGATTGGTAACCCATTTGTATAGCATCATAGTAGCCAACATTGTTTCCATAGCAAGGCCTTGACTGGTAGCTCTATCTCTCATCAAATTAGAGCACAATGTTTGCAAGACCAATGACTATAGACACCTTCATCATTATCTCTCAAGGTACATACTCACCTAGGTGTTCATTGAGTATGACCTTCTGGGACTATTCTTATCTTGGGTTCCCAGTCCTCAAAGAATATCGATCCTCTTGCATACTCTTATCTTGGATTCCCTACACATCCTCAAAGAGCATCGAATGCCAGACGATTACCCAATCCTCTTATTCTTTCTTCCCAAGTGAAGACAAGAATTTTGTGTCTATCTCTCCCTCTTAACTAGGGAAGATATTCAAATTCATGTAAAGGAATGTACGCAAGTTTCCTCTGACTAGGCCCAAGCTCCCTCTCAATTAGGGACTGGTTAGAGCTCCCTCTTAACTAGGGGCTCTCCTTTTTCCTCAACAACTTCTTCTCAATGGGTCCTTCAATTTCTTGATCAATTTCTTCCCTTGATGTCATGAAATTCAGTTGAGCTTCTTCCTTGTAGGGCATTAGTCATTGATCACTTTCCTTCTTGGTTCATCATGTCATTCCTTTCTTCATCAAAAGTGGCCTTCTTGATACATATCTGGAACCTTCATCATATATCTACTTTTTCCTCATCATGTTTTAGGAATTTCCATCCACCATATGAATGCTATGTGTACTTATACTTACAATTCTTGTTCCAGTAGCCCTACATGAACTCATCCACATATTATTCAAGAAATCAAAACATAACATTAAATCAAATCGTACCTTACTAGATGGATCTGCATCATGACATTTTCCTGTAGGTATCAACATCCTGCATACATGTTGACACATCTCCCAAAGATATCCATTTTCAAGAGTCCCTACATTTTTCAGACTTCCATCGGAGTCTTCATATCTTTCTGGGGGATTTCCTAGTCAAATCTTCTTGGTCTTTTAAGTGTTGATTGCCTTTATCATGGTTGCATATCTCAGGATCTCCTCCTTCCTCACAGATTCCATTCCCAGGAGATTTCAATCAGAATTTTTTATGTGTAGTCAACCACCTCACACTTCATATGAGGACATATTATGTTGATTTCATCTAGTGTGACTTATGCCTTCCTGTATCCTTTTAGAGTAGGAGATCATTTTTCTCTTGATCATGCTTCTCAAGATAGAAGTAATGATCCATGTTACCTACAACCATATGACGTGACTTCATAATATTAAATACAAGCATACATACTTCATTTTACCTTTAGTTCATCTAGGCTACTTTCAGTAGCTTCCTTGAATGAGAATATTTTCAATCCCCTGATCTGATTCATCTCTTATGTCATCATAACATCATCCATGAATTCCACAAGTTGGAGTTTCTAATGAAACACTTGCTTCTTCTCTAAATTAGTGAACCCTTTGATGAGGATTCCATCAGAGAATATTGAGGATCTTGCATATCCCTATCTGGTAGATGTTTCCTTTTTGTATGATGAGCCTTGACCTAGATGACTTCTTCCTTTCCTTCAATGTCCAATGAGGTTCCCAAGAGCTATATCCTTCAAGTTTGATTGCCATGGATTTTTTCCTTTATGATTCCCATGGATATGTCATGAGCTCTTGTTTCTAATGCTTCCATGATTCCACAATGCATATTATTATCATGGTCATACCTATAAAAAAATATTTAGGAGCTTATGATAGGACTCTTTTGTGAGGGATACCATCTCAATCATAGTAGATACTTGTTACTCCCTCTTTCCTCAACCCTTTTCTTCAACTTCCTCCATCTTTCCGGTGATATGAGATTTCTTTTCATAATATTTCTATAGCATTGTTTTGTTTTTCTTGAGGAACAAACTTCCCTTTCCTTTCTACAAATGTTTGAGTCCTTTAAGCTTCAACAATTTGCCTTCAACTTGTCTTTTTCTATCTAGCATAGACACCACAAGTTGTTGAATGAGGTAACCTTCTTGTTTATGGACATTTGTTACCTTTCTTATCAGTTAGATCAACAACTATTATCTTCTTATCATCTTTTTGTGATATCCCAATGAGAACTCATGAAGATATTCCTTGATTCTTTGGTACCTTCAATCAGGTCTAAGTCACATGACCTTCTTCACTGCACTTCAGAGAGTATGTCTTCTAGTATTTCATATATCTTTTTTATGTCTCCTCTCCTGCTACATAGAGATGAGAGGACGTGTGATTGAATTCATAAGTATCCTATGAGTCCCTTGATCCTTTTCCATGCATTCAAACAATGCTTTGCCTTCACAGACTTCTCCATAGATAATGACTTCTTTTCCAGGGACTATATCTATCCTCCTTTATTATGCAAGGAATTTTGATAACCCAACCAATTTTTATATTTCCTTGCAAACATGAAGTCATTTAGTCAAACTTGATTATAGAATGAAAGATACTTACTTGACAAGTGAAGATGAACTCATCCACTTGATCACTTTGATGATGGTTGAAGAAGATGTATTAGGGTTTCTTCTTGGATGATCTTCGTTCAAATGAGAAAGCCTTTCCTCAATAGAAAATTTATCCTTTTGATGAGGATGATTTTTTGCTTCCCCGAATGATCTTCTTCTAGGGCAGGGAGATGATCCTTTCTTTTTTTTTATATCCTTAAGGATGATAGTGACTTCTTTCCTTCAATATGATTTTCCTTCTTTTGTAGTGTAGATTAGGACTACTTCTAGGGTTTCGACTTTCACCACGATGATGTGATCTTCATTTTTAAGGTCCTTCGAGTTTCCCTGCTTTGTAGACAACTTGATGAGGGTCTTCGTGGCCTTTTGATGATGGAAACAAAAGCTCTTGTTGTTGTAGACTACTTCTTCAATCTAGGGTTTGATCAAGATTAGGGTTTGGTTCTTCAATGTAGATCTTGATCCTTTTCTTTGATAACCTTCAACTTGATTTGATGCCTTTCTTGAAACTTGATCCTTAAATGTCTATTTTATGCCCTTACTTTGACTTCAGCACCTTAACTCTTATACCATGTTGAAGAATATAGGGAAATCAAGTTAATAAGATTCTACTTACCATGATAACTATTTGTGAGGTATTTTAACTTTTTATTATTAGCACGATGTTCTCTTGATATTATTGGAGTGTGTCTTATTATTTCATCAAATAGCTATCAAAACAAAAGATACAAGGACAAAAGATATTGGCTTTCTGTCAGGGCCAAAACCTCTCACTCTTTGAGAGGAAAACCCGCACAAAATTCTTCTTATAGAGATTCCAATTAACGAATACCAAGACCATGACCCTTGACCTATTAGGTCATTTCAAGATCAAGATACCGTTCCTCTTTTTTGTCATTGTTGAGTTCATCATCATCACTGCTGCTTCATCAAGGTCATCATTATTGCACCACAGTTGCACCATTGTTGTACCTTCACCTAGATTATTTCTACATTCTCATTGAGATCATCATCATGTTGACAAGGTCTCTATATTGACCTTGTCTTCATTGAAATCTTCATCATGACCTTGATTCCATGTATTCATCAATGCACTAAGATCTTCATCATGGCCTTGTCTTCATTAAGATTATGACCGAGACCATGATTGCCATTATGCCAAGATCAAGATTGTGTGTAGTATATCGGGAGTGTATTACTATGGGATCACAATTATGTCGAGACAATGATAAGTGCCTAGAGAGTATGCCAAGAGTGTATCACCTCAATTTTCTTCATCACAAATAAGTCGAGACAGCGATTAGCACTGAGCTCTTCATTATCAATACTATACTGAAACAGTGACTGCTTTATTTTATTGCACCGAGATCACCATCATAGATATGTTGAGATTGTCACCACCGAGCAGATTGAAACTGTAATCACCCACGAAATTGCAGAGGCATCCAAGATTGTACCCATCTGCAAGTTACACAGATGTCGAAGATCTATACTCATCCGAAGTTACAGACATGTATGAATTGTATGCTCCTATAATGTGAATATTACACGCCTATTTATAGTGGTTAGTCACCATAATAAGTCAACATGAGATATTGAATTGTTGTGTCTCCTTATTTGAGCCAACGTGACTTCCTTTTATTCGTTTTGCAGGCCGACATGACGAAGAGGATTGTGCTTGTAATTTGGAAGGATTCTTGACATTTATATACTTGTATACATTAAACATAGGCTCAATAAGAGCTTCTTCATACATGACATTGACTCTTTGACTTAATAATAAATCCTAAGGCTCTCAATGGGAGCCACTAACAAATAAACCCCTTGGTCATGAAATCCATGCAGCAAGGCATACAAAAATAATTTTATTTCTTTTATTTCATCATTTACAAAGATCATGTCATTATGAAGATCGAACCTAGTTACACTTTCTTCAACACTCCCTCTTAAGTATGGAGCTATTCATAATGGTACTTGGTCATTCTCAATCTGAAGAATTTCTCATAAGAAGAATCAGATTGGTAGCCCATTTGTATAGCATCATAGTAACCAGCATTGTTTATAAATTCCTTGAAAATGATAAAAAAAAAGTAAATGAATATTGTTGAGCGCAATATTTGAGGATATTTCAGGCATCTTTTTCCCCATTTTTGGCCATTTTCCCGCATTGAACCTACAATTTCCCCAGTACAATGTCACTCCCTCTGATTAAGAAGCAACATTTTTCTTTGACGTATTATTATGATATTTTTTGCTAAGTATTGAACGAAACAATGTTTTCTTTGGGATGACTAACCAAGGTATCTTGGAAGAGTTGTTTTGAATGTTTTTCTTTTAGGTGTTGCCATAACTACTGATAGCCATGGGTGCAAAACTGCTATTATTACTTGTTTTTACATGGTGTGAGATGTTGTTACTTGTTGTTACACCCTAGGTTTTCCATTTCCTGCTATTACACCACCAAGTTGTTGTTACACTACGAAATGTCAAGACTGTAGCCGTCATTTTCAAAGACAGTTATCAAGGGCTGCACGAAGTAATTCCATGCAGATAGTTAAGAGGATCTGAGCAGTTACAATTGAATCTAAACAAGACTGGTGTAACCATAACAAATCTTTATTAGGAGCAGTTGGTAACAATTTCTATATTTTTATTATTTATGTTAGCTTAATCATCATGAGAATCACAAGATTTTCATAACTGATTCGTTTCCCTAATTTTGGGGCTTTGTAAAGACTTTATAAAAGAGCTTAGTCTCGTGAGAAGAGGACAATGGACAACAGAGATAGTACTGACATTCTGATCTTGTACCTTTCAACTATTTTAATACAAGAATATATCTGGCGATGTTACTGCAAATTCGGTGTTGAATATTTAAATAGTTTTCGTTTTACTCCTACACCCTGCTAGGGATGAAGGGCCATTCTCTTTAGCAGGGATTGCAGTGTTGATAGGATATTTGTTTTTTATGTGTTAGTGTGGATTTCATATTATTTTTGCACACGTTTTATTGTGGGATAGATACACTTCTATTTTCAAATTTATTGTGTGTTGTTACACAGGTTAATAAATTCTATGTTATTCAATTGTTGTTATATCTTTACCTGTTAGTGTATGGAGAACCTGCCTTTATTATGAATTTATTACAAAGTGTGGATTATTTCCTTTCTGAATGTGTTTCATTCATGCAATGTGCCTTTTAATTCCTGCAAGCATGTATTTCCATTCTGCAAGAGTGCTTTAATTTTTGCAAGTGTGGTCAACAACATCTTTTTTGTTTTACCTGGTTGTTACATGTATCGGAACAAATAGTATAGACATATTTGAAATAAAAATACCTACTATGGTTGACAATTAATGATTGTGGTTTAGTTACTTTAGGAGTGATAAAACCTCACAAACATTTTGGCATTGTTGTCGAGGAAGGTTGTCAACGATACAGTCAGCCAACACTTTCTTTTGAATTTCCTTTTGATAGAGTGTCTCTAATTTTATAGGCATTGGGCAGTAAGATGAGAGGTAAGGACCTACACATCGCTCTAACATAACTGAGCAGGTTCACTGCTATAATAATTAGGACACTTAGGGTGTGCAAATAATTACACATTAGGTCCATCAGTAGAATGTATGAGTGAAGAAGAAGCAAAAAGTAGGAACCCTAATAAACCTAACGAAAAAGGGGTCGAAAAAAGAATAAGAAAAATATTGATCAAGGGAGAGTAACATTTATCTAGGAATTGAACTCAAAAGGAGAAAGAGAGCAATCAACACAACATAGGGACATGGGAAAAATAGGTCCATAGAAAGTTGTTTCTTCTACATTAAAACTAGGAGTATCTAGTTCCTATATTTTAGGACCCCGGTTTCCTCAAACAAGCCTACAAACTCCCAATTCTGTAAAATCAACTCAGGAACAACAAGGAGTAACTAATGGCTAGGATTTTGGAATAGAATTTCAAGTAGAAATTAGTGGGAAATATCAAGGACCAGAATCGGAAGAACATTCTTTCACTATCCAATACCTAGACTCAGGCAGTACAGTAAAAAGGCTAGCCCCAGAACAATCCGAACAATTATCACAAGAATCCCTATCTACAAAACATTCTTTGGAACAATATTTAGAAGGATACTTGCCATAACAAGAGTCATCAGAAGGGATTGACTGTAGAAGATCCTGATAATTTTTTTGTTTCAGTTTGATGTTTTGTGCAGGAGTTATGACTACACTTCAGAGCTGAGAAGCTAAAACTATTTCCTACCACTCTAAAAGGAGCAGCATTAAGATCCTTTATGGGACTAGGTCCTGCCACTATCTGAACATGGGGAGATATGAAGACTACGTTTCTGGAAAAATACTAGGACTATTGCCAAACCAGAGATTTAAGAGAGGAGATATTCAAAATGACATAGAAGGAAGAGAGGAACTTTGAAGATTTCTTGGAATGGTTCCATTATAATCTATAAAGGCCCAAACATAGAGATTTGGATCCATATATTTTGAAAATAATATTGATTCGAGGAATGAGAGATTACTTCCTTGACATGTTAAACCTATTAGGAAAAAGAGATATATCTCAGGAGCCATACGATGATATAATAAAAATTTTCTTAAGGTGTTCACAATGATCATCACGAGGGAGAAGCATGGCATGGGATGTCTCTGTTAAAATACAGAAATCCGCAAATGGAGGTGTGACTAGAGCTAAGATTGGAAACATGTTTGAGAATCTCAAGACTGGTCTTCTTAGTACCTTATCTGCCCAATTGACAACAACACAAGTGAAAAAGACACAAGATGAATTTGATAAGGCCTTGGTCGTGTTTTGTCCAAAATGTAAAGACAAACATTCCCTGAAGGAATGCAGAGTCAACAACATTAACTTGTGCAGTATTTGTGACTTCAATCATTCTACAAGCTATTATCTAGAGCTCCCAAGAATGAAGGCATCACTCAAGGAATAAAGCGAGGAGGCTTGGTCTTCTTACTTTATTGGGTCTAGGAAGCCTTGGAAACTACAACCACCAGGTATGTCTCAATATTTTTCTTTCAATTTCTGGAAGAATGTATATAATACTCAGCAATTTCCATGGAAGTATCCCACTCCTCCTCTAGCTCAATTTCCTTCACTATGGAACCAATGGTCTCCTTCTCCACCTTTTTAGTATCGTCCATCTCAGCCGTACTCTTGGCCTCAGAATTGGAGGGGAAACTATTTAGGCCCAGTCCCTCCTTCGTTACCAGTGCAACAAAAATTGTAACTTCCACCTCTCTCATCATCTGCTACAACTCCTCCCATACATCCCCAATTACTTGTACAGTCTAACCCTAACACAAATAATAAGGCATCTCAGAATATAGAAGCCCCACTTCTTTCTAGACTTACTACATTACCTTTGTTGAATGTAACGAGATCCACCTTCAATCGGGAAAAGTAGTAAACTCAAAAACCTCCCATGTCATTACTGAAAAGGATTATGAATCACATAGGTATGATCCTATGGATTTTGACGGAACTGCTACACCTGTAACATTTGATTCAAATAATGTTGACACGTCTGTAACAGCCAATCCAACTACTATAGTGAATAAGGACCCTCCATATCCGCAAAGATTAGTTGAAACTAGGATGATTCCACAACCCGAATCTAATTTCCTTGGGGAGTTAAAGAATCTAAACATAAGGATTCCCTTGCTGCAATCCATTAAGGATATCCCCATCTATGCGAAAATAGTAAGAGACCTATGTATTAAGAAACTTGGAAGGAAGCCCAAAGATCCTGTTACCATCCATGTGATCGGAAAATTGTCAGAACTAATGACTGGTCAGTCTCTTTTGGCTAAATACAATGACCCGGGGAATTATACAGTCAATGTTTATATTGATGAGAAGCCTATTCCAAACACATTAATTGATTTAGGGGAAGCAATCAATGTAATGACTAAGGAATATTTACCACTTTAGGACTACACGAACTTAGACACAAACCTACAGTGCTAGAACTAGCAGATAGGTCATGTGTTAAACCTGAAGGAGTGGTAGAGGATGTAGTCATCATAGTAGATTCATGGACGTACTGAGCAAACTTTCTTATTTTGAAAACCAAATCAAATCTAGGGGGCATCCCCTAATATTAGGAAGGCTTTGGTTGGCCACGGCGGACACATTCATAGGTTGTAGGTCGGGCTCCATGACAATTTCAAATGGACAAGCCATAAAGAACCTTAGCTCTATCCTCCTGAAAAACCAAGGATTTGGAAAATACCTTATGAGATGAATTTGAACCTAAATCAGATCATTCCCAGCCACTCCTCACTCTTGGCAAAGCCTAGTATTTTAAGAATGAAATAGAGGATGACATTATCAATGGATTTATCAGTAATTCCCTTGTTGTTACTTCTATTAATGATTTAGGGGTAGAAGATACCATGGAAGACTTCAGTCTAGAACATATAAAAATCGCCCCTAATCTCAAGAGTAGCTCAGTTGAAATAAATCTCGACAAAAATCTAAATATTAATCCTAATCTGACTTCTGAATAGAACAGGATGTTGTTATAGTTGTTACAAAGATATAAAAATGCATTTGCATGGGATTACATAGACATGAAAGGCAGTCACCCCAGCCTGTGTATCCACCATATCTACTTGAAAGGAGATTGCAATCCTGTTAGGCAGCCACAGCGATGCATGAACCCAACACTTAAAGAAGTAGTAAAAGAATAATTGCAAAAGTTTCTAAATGCCAACTTCATTTATCTCATCTCTGACAGCCAATGGGTATCTCCACTTGTTATTATTCCTAAAAAGAATGGAAAATGGAGGATATGTGTAGATTACAGAGAACTTAACAAAGCCACTCAAAAGGGCCATTTTGCTTTCCCATTTATAGATCAGGTCCTTGACACCTTATCTAGAAAAAAGTTATTTTTATTTCTAGATGGATTTAGTGGTTATAATTAGATACAGATTACCCTTGGCGCATTCTCCCTTTTGGACTCTATAATGCGCCAGCAACCTTCCAGAGGGAAATATTGGGGATATTTTTGGATTTTTTAAATGATTATTTAGAAGTATTCATGGATGAATTTAAACCTTGTGGTGACGGTTTTGAAACAACATTAGTCAATCTCGAAAAATTGCTAGAGCGATGTGAGCAAACTAATCTTGCTTTAAGCACTGAAAAATGTCACATGATGATGAATGAAGGAATTATGCTTGGGCATTATATTTTTGCTGAAAGAATTAAAGTATACCCTGCTAAGATAGAAGTAATTCTAAAAATTCCATCTCCTAAAACACAGAAGGAGGTACGAAGTTTTTTGGGACATGCATGGTATTACAGGACGTTTATAGAAAAAATTTCAAAAATTGTATCCCCAATATTTTCTTTTCTTACTAAAGATGTGGAATTTTTTTGGACAGGGAAATGTGAACGTGCCTTTACATAGTTAAAGCAATGTGTATCAACAGCCCCTGTTTTGCAAGGACCGAACTAGAATCTATTGTTTCACATAGCAACAGATGCATCTGATATTGATGTATGAGTTGTGTTAGGTCAAATAGAAGACAAGAAGCCATATGCCATCTACTACATCAGAAATAATCTGACTCCAACAGAGTTAAATTATACAGTTACAGAGAATGAGTTTATTCTAGTAGTGAATTCCATTAATAAATTTATGCACTACATTACAGGTTATCAAATATTTGAGCACACTAACCACTCTGTCATTTGTTTGTTAATGAATAACCCTGTTACTAATGGTAGGGTTACATGTTGGTTTCTACTATTACAAGAATTTGATATAAC
The DNA here is from genome assembly GCA_000404065.3 of Pinus taeda. Classification (NCBI taxonomy): domain Eukaryota; kingdom Viridiplantae; phylum Streptophyta; class Pinopsida; order Pinales; family Pinaceae; genus Pinus; species Pinus taeda. Next base: position 93,734 of record APFE031624096.1, read on the forward strand.
AATATTAGATAAGCCTGGAAACGGTAATGTAGTGGTTAATTTTCTTTCTAGGCTAACTATTAATAGTGACTGCATGCCCGTTGAGGATTCTTTTCCAGATGAATATCTTTTTACTATTTCAACTCACTCATCGTGGTATGCAGACATAGATAACTACCTTGCATCAAGGATATTTCCACAACATATTTCATAAAAATAAAAGAGGAAGATTGTTCAGCAGAGTGCAAGATACTCTTGGGTACAAGGATACCTCTACTACACACGGCCATATCATCAGATCAGGCATGTGTGAGAGAAGATGAGATTTTTGACATCCTCATAGCTTGCCATGAGGAACTTTGAGGAGGACACTTTGCTGACAAGAGGAAAAGTCATAAAGTAATTTCAACTAGATATTATTGGCTAACCATATTCCAGGATGCAAATAAATTTGTGAATGGATGTGACAGTTGTTAGAGAATGGGTCAACCACTCCGGTCAGATGAAATGGTGTTACAACCTCAAATAGTCTTGGAACCATTTGAGAAGTGGGCCTTAGACTTTTTAGGACCAATTAATCTTTCATCTCAGCAGAAGTCCTACATTTTAGTCTGTAGAGATTATGTCACAAAATGGGTTGAAGCAGAGGCACTAACCAGGGCAACTAAACAAGTTGTTTCAGATTTCTTATTTGAAGATATTTTTATTCGTTTTGGAGTGCCTTGAGAAATAGTGACAGATGGAGGACCACATTTCACATCTCATTTGATCCAGAGGTTAGTTGATGAATTCAAGATCTATCACAGAATTACTTCACCATATCATCCACTAGAAAATGGTCAAGTGGAGAGCACTAATAAATTTATTGAAGGAATTCTCACTAAGATTGTAGCCAACCACTGGAGGAACTGGGCTGATAAACTTCTAGAAGCACTATGAGCATACAAAACTACATGGAGAAATACTACTGTATTTTCACCATACGAATTGTTGTATGGTAAAAACCCATTATTTCCCATTGAGTTCAAAACAAAAACACTCAGAATAGCATTGCAAGTGAACCTGGATTTGACTACAACTCAGAAATATCGGTTGAAATATCGGTTGAACTAGTTAAATGAACTAGATGAGAAGATATTGGCTTCCATCCAGCAAACAGACATCATCCAGTGGCTGAGGGCTAAGTGGCATGAAAATTTTATAAAAAAGAAGGTGTTTTAGAAAGGCGATTGGGCTCTACTGTATGATTCACGATTCAAATACTTCAAGGGGAAGATCTGCACCATATGGCTAGGTCCTTATGAGGTAGATATCATCTTTGACAATGGGACCGTGAGGTTAATTACCATAGACTATGGAAAAGTGCCATTGCTTGCCAATGGGAATCGTCTTCAGTTATATCATAAACCAACCTCAAAGGATTCATTTATCAACATTGTCTCTAGATTTGATCTTCAAGTTATAAGGGCAAGGGAAAATTCTCCTGTGCTGACAATTTTTAAATTCCAATAAGTGTAGCAATTGAAAACCAACTTTTATTGGAAGTTGATACACCATATATATATAAAGAAAAAATAAATAATAAATAAATAAATTTGTCTATGAAAACCTCTTGTGGGGTGCGGATATATAGTTGTACCAGCTAAAAACCACTTTGTGGCAGTTGATACACATTTTCCTTTTAATAAATTTTGTAATAGCATGTTGTTACACATATGTCATAGATGTCATGTTGTTACAAGCCCGTTTTTATTCATTTCATTTTGCTTATTCTGAGAATACTTTTGTGGGCACAAATTGTAATTCCCTCAAAGGAATATATTGTTGTAATAAAGCATTGTTGCAAATTTATTCAACAATCATCAAGAAATTATTTTGTTGTTACATTTGTAGCAGTTGATCCGATGGAGACGACTATAGCATGGATCCAGTTGCAGTTTTTCACTTCAATAATCACCATCACCGTCACTTTGTTGTCAGTATCAATCAAATCACCCTCTGGTAAGTCATTCAAAAAAAATAATATTGTTTTTTTTTTGTTATTTAGAAATTATGGCAGTTAATATGTCATTTCATTTTGATGGTCGAGGACATAACCCGATTTGAAGTAGCAATGCATGTTAACCATTACCACCTTTCATGAATGATCATCTCATTAATTCGAACCATATCCAAGTCAGATTTTCACACCTTTGAATTAATGATGAAACGATAACCCGTATCTTACAATTTTCCGACTTGATATCCGCCTCAACATAGCTCTGCACCCTCATTGCACATATTTTTCAAGAATTGTGACGGCAAGCAAGCGAAAGTTCATAGTGACTATTGCAACAATTAATGAAGGGTCTGTAACAGCGAAGGATGGGAGGAGTAGCAGTAAGGTATGAACCGGATTCCATAGAGGATTTGGAAAAATGCCCAGAAGCATATCAATTTTTTAGAGAAGCAAGGTGGATCTATTTTTCAAGCGACTCAGGGGATCGGATGAGAGTGTTGGTACGGTGCCAAAATGTTTGTTAGGTTTATCACTCATAAAGTAACTAAACCATAGTCATTAATTTTCAACCAGGGTAGGTCTCTTTATTTCAAATATGTCTGCACTATTTGTGTCAATACATGTAACAACGAGGTAAAACAGAAAAGATGTCGTTGAACACACTTGCATAAATTAAAGCACTCATATAGAATGGAAATACACACTTGTATGAATTAAAAGGAACATTGCAGGAATGAAACACACTCGGCAAGGAAAGAATCCATACTTCATAATAACTTCTGAATAAAGATAGGTGCACCATACACTATCATCTAAATATGTAACCACAATTGAAAAACATAGAATTGATTAACTTGTGTAGCAACACAAAATAAATCTAAATAAAAAAGTGTATCTATCCCACAATGAAACATGTGAAACAGTAATAAGAAATACACAATAAAGCATAAAAAACAAATATCCTATCAGCATTGTGATCCCTACTAAATAGGAGGGCCCGTCCTCCCTCACAAGGTGTAGGAGTAAAATTAAAACTATTTAAGAATTCAACACATAATTTGCAGTAACATCACTAGATATATGTTTGTATTAAAATAGTTGAAAGGTACAAGATCAAATGGTCGATATTATCTCTGTTGTCCAGCATCCCCTTATCATGAGACTAAGCTCTTTTATAAAGTCTTTACAAAGCCCCAAAATTAGGGAAATGAATCAATCATGAGAATCTTATGATCCTCGTATTGATTAATCTAACATAAATAAGCATAGATCTACACCCTAATTACACAGATTTTTCAAGAATTTTGACGGAAAGCAGGCAAAAGTTCATAGTGACTATTGTAGAAATTAGTGAAGGGTCTATAACATCGAAGGATGGGAGGAGCAGCAATAAGGTATGAACCAGATTCCATCGAGGCTTTGGAAAAATTCCTGGAATCATATCAAATTTTCAAAGAAGTAGGGTGGATCGAGTTTTTCAAGCAACTAGGGGGGTTGGATGAGAGTGTTGCTTTAGAATTTGCTCGAAATATGAATAGGAATCAAACAGAGGTCAGAGGCCTAATATTGGAGATTATGGAGGAAGTGATTGCTAGAGTAATAGCACTTCAACCCAAAGGGAAGAGGTGGTTCAACCGAAAAATTAATGACCCATCCCTTAAAGTTGAATTCTTAGAGGGAGAAGAACAGTTGGTCAAGAAGGGAAGAGAAATTGACCGTCTTTCCCTTCCTTAGTCATGGAATGATGTTTCCCTGTTCATTATCAAGTACATTACATGCGAGGGGCGCTCGACAATAGTTTTCAACTATCCTTTTCCATTGTTGAGTCATCTTCGACATGGGAAACTGGTTAATCTTCCCCATTTTCTTTTGGAAAATTTGAAAAAAATGGTTACCTCGGTAAAGGTAGCCTCGCATCTAGAGAGTTGCATTACTAATCATGGCCTCATAAAACTAATCGTAATGGAAGATCACAAGGAAGAAATTGGGAATATTTTATCAGTGAAGGAACAGAAACCCCACTACAAAGACAAGTTGAAACTCCTACAGATGCTTCGAGGGAAGCTGATACAACTAAGGAGCAGGGATATTTCTCAAGAATTAGAGTTAAGAAGAGGTCACTTGAGAAACTTGTGGGTGGCATAATACTGAAGAAAATGGTTAAGTTTGGTACTCAACCAGAACCCTCGCCACTGTCCAAGAAGAAACCGGGCAAGCAAAAAGAAGAAAAGGGGAAGCAAGAAGAGACAAAGAAGTAGAAGAAGAAGAAATAGACCAAGCAGGAAGACACTTATTCATCAGGTAAGAACGAAACCTTAACTTTGTTGCTTAAAATTATGAAGCTATAAGTAGAAAATAAGGAATTAAAGCGGAAATTAGGAGGAAGAAAAATGAAGACAAAGGTTTTGGGTCTTGATATATTGGTTGAGGTTGTTGATAAATTGGGATAAAAAAAAACATAGGGGCCTTTACGTATAGCAACATGATACAAGATTTGCGTTGCAGACACCATCTCAGAAGAAACCCAAATAGAACCATGGGAGGCTGACACATAAGAACCCATTAATGATGTTGCTAACACACAAGAACCAACAATTGAAATGGACCACCCTATGGATTTTAACCTAGAAACCAATACACAAGAACCTGTCAATGATTTTGGTGATACACAAGAACTAACAGTTGAGACAGAGGTTTTTAAGGAAGAAAAATTGAGATTTGTTTCACAAGAACCTGTCAACAAAGTTGTTGATACACAAGAACTAGCAATTGAGTTAGAGCAACTCAAAACACGAAATGTTGTTATACCCTCTACTGTTGTTGCACATGAAATAACACAAGACTGTAATGTTCCCAATTTTTATGAGTGCAAAATTTACTAAGGAGTTTTGCCAATTTTTGGTGATATTAAATAAAAAGGAGAAAATATTATTTTGTGGGAGAAAAGTGGTAATTATTATTTTAATGAAGAATGGAAGCGAAGTAATATTTTATTACTAGAAAGTGGGGACCACCAAGGGAGAGGACTAGAAACTATAAATAGAGCTTGGAGGCCTCCATTTGGTATCTTTTACATTTTCAAATAAACACTCATCTGTACACTTTATTGTTTAGCAAGTCTACTGGTTGTTTAACCATGAGTCTCTCAAGCGGGAAATTCAACCTCTACTTCGGGGGACTATCCGTGCCCTCCCTAGGGAGGTTGTTCTACAAGAGTTTTCAGGACTTATGGGGCGGCAACACACATCAGTAACTAGCCTAGAGAGGGGAGTGTGTATTTCTAGGGATCCAGGAATCAAGAAGAGGGAGTTTGAGACCAACAGGGATCTCATTGCTTGTCGGGAGGTCAGGGAGTTGAGGTAGCAGCATTGGGCAAACATTTTCGTTGGAGTAATCAGCTACCTAGACCAACATACTAGAAATTCGCATTTCTGGATAGAGGGACAGCACAGAGGCCACTTAGCAAAATTTTGCGGTATTTGAGAGTAGTTGATCTGGGCCAAGAGTTCATTTGGGAAGTTAGGAGTTGGATAGCAGGGGTGCACCCAGCATTTTGGAGGAGTTTTCAGAGGGATTTGTAGGCAGTTTCCAATAGGTCGAATTTGGCAGCCATAGTTGGGGTGAGGCTCTAAGGGGGTCAAAAAATAGAAGGCAAAACCAGCCAAATTTCTTTTTGTGTTTTTCTGGGTTTTGGCCAAGGAGTCCGGGGTTAAAAGAATATAAATTTTGGGCAGTTTTAGTGCATTTTCCAGCCATTTGAAATTCAGTAGGGTAGTAGTTTTCTCAGCAGTGCAGTGCAGATTGGTGCAGCAATTGGGCGGCCTTCAACTTAGCCATTTTCCTAACTGGTTTTCGTCATTCTTTTCCATTGAGACAATCCCAAGTGCACCATTCCACTATCTATTGTATTTGTCTTGCAGAAATGTAATAAAATGGCTTAGAAGTTCTTCATTTGCAATTTTTTGTGGGTGCTTTATGAATATTTCGTTTTTTTATGTTTCTGCATAGAATATTTATTGTTATCACTTCTATTTCCTATTATGGAATACTACAAGGACCTTGAAGTAGGGTGGGATTCAGAAAGACTTTTGTTGATATCGAAATTGGAGAATTGGAAGCAAATGACACTTTCCCTGAAAAAGGGAATGATTTCTTTGGAGTAACATCAGAAGGATATTCATATCATTAAGGATCAATGGGTCGAAGAATTGTTCACGGAAGAGCTGATAAAGTGGGAAATGAGGAACCCTAATATGGAAAAGGGAGAACAGAGACAACAACTTTTACAAGTGGTCAAGAAGTTGACTGAAGAGATAGGTAAAATGTATGAGTTAGACCTAAAACTTTTAGGTTGCAGGACGCCATCTCCGTCCTTCAGGATCTTCTTGTGGGAGATATTTTATATTTTCCAATTGAGAACCATCCACGAGAATAGACCCTACATGAGTGTTACCACTCAAACTTTTCTAGATGCGTTTCACTCATGCGATTTCAATGAGCAAAGTTTGTTATGTGAACTCTTCCTGCATGATACATTTGTTGAGCATTCTAATTTGTTGATGGCTGCAAACTTTTCCCCCTATGTTGAAGATTTGCAGCTACTGGAATTCATATCTTTCATGAGAAATCAAATTGATTGGCACCTCACTATACAATCATCTACTATGAATGAAGAAAAAACAACCCTGAAGATAAGACCAAAACCTGGTATGGTCGTTGTTACGAGGCATGAATTCATAAAGTTTCTCAAAAAACCTGACATGGGAGAAAAATTTTCCCTCTATAGGATAAGGATTGTTGGGTTTTGCCTTAATATTTATGAATAATTGAGAATTAAAGCATTAGTTGGAAGTCTGAAACGATGGGAAGCTTGCAGTGAAGCACTAAATGCAGGGGATCCCTTTGGCTACCCCAATTTTGTGATAGTTGTTACTCGAGCCCATGAATATGCACGAATTGTTAAAATGATGGGAGCTTTCTAAATAGGGCTCAAATTCAAGTTTCCTCTAATTTGGCTCCCGGTTGAGAAATACCAACTTCACTTCCACCTAAGCAAGCATGATGAACATTCCTGGACACATCGGATCGTGTCTACCTAGGGGTATAAGGAAGAAGGTGAAGACACTACTGGCTCCTATGATTTTACATAACTACATCAGCAAAATGTTAGTGCCATAATAGATGAGGACCCTGAACATTCTAAAGAATCTCCATGAGGACATGCAATGGCTTCAATTCGGGGGAGATGTTGGGTGCAATATTTGAGGATATTCCAGGCATCCTTTTCCCCATTTTTTGCCATTTTCCCTCATTGAACCTATAATTTACCCAGTACAATGTCACTCCCTTGGATTGAGAAGCAACCTTTTTCTTTGACGTATTATTATGCTATTTTTTGCTATGTATTGAACAAAACAATGCTTTCTTTGGGTTGACTAACCAAGGTATCTTTGGAAGAGTTATTTTGAATGTTTTTCTTTCAAGTGTTGCCATAATTACTGATAGCCATGGGTGAACGGTTGTTGTTGTTACTTGTTGTTACACGATGTGAGTTGTTGTTACTTGTTGTTACACCCTAGGTTTTCCATTTCCTATTGTTACATCATGAATTTGTTGTTACACTACAAATTGTTAAGATTGTAGGCGCCATTTTCAAAGACAACAATCAAGGGATGCATGAAGTAATTGCATGTGGACAGTTAAGAATATATGAGTAGTTACATTTGTTTCTAAACAAGAGTGGTGTAACCACAACAAATCTTTATTAAAAGTAGTTTGTAACAATTTCTCTCTTTATTATTTCTGTTAACTTAATCAGCATGAGAATCACAAGATTCTCATGACTGATTCATTTCCCTAATTTTGGGGCTTTTTAAAGACTTTATAAAATAGCTTATTCTCATGAGAAGGGGAAAATGGACAATAGAGATAGTACCGACATTCTGATCTTGTACCTTTCAACTATTTTAATACAAGCATATATCTGGTGATGTTACTGCAAATTCTGTGTTGAATTCTTAAAGAGTTTTCATTTTACTCTTGCACCCTGCTAGGGAGGAAGGGCCCTCCTCTTTAGCAGGGATCGTAGTGTTGATAGAATATTTGTTTTTTATGTGTTAGTGTGGATTTCTTATTATTGTTGCATATGTTTCATTGTGGGATAGATACACTTCTTCTTTCATATTTATTGTGTGTTGTTACATAGGTTAATCAATTCTATGCTTTTCAATTGTTGTTATATCTTTAGTTGATAGTGTATGGTGTTCCTATCTTTATTTTAAAGTTCTTATGAAGTGTGGATTCTTTCCTTGCTAAGTGTGTTTCATTCCTACGGTGTACCTTTTAATTCCTGCAAGTGTGTATTTCCATTCTGCAAGAGTGCTTTAATTTCTGCAAGTGTGTTCATCAACATCTTTTCTATTTTACCTGCTTGTTACATGTATTGGCATAAATAGTGCAGAAATCTTTGAAATAAAAAGACCTACCCTGGTGTTGATGCCTCGAAAATCGCTACATCAACATGAGGGAAAACCACACGGTCTGGACCTTAAAGGCAGCTCCTTTTCCGTTTGGTGTAGTGGCTCCGACTGGATATAATGGGACCAGTTTCCCAATTGATTTATAAATGGGATGGATAAGTGATTGATTTTCTAATATCTAATGGGAATGATGGAAGATTTATTCTAAAATGCAACAAGATAAATAACTAATCTATCCCGGGAAGCCTTTCTCCTAGTGTAATTTTTTATGATTCTTATTGACAAGTAGGCATATAGATGACTCTACTTATAAACAAAAATATTCATTCATATGATAATTACTTTGTTCAAGTAGTTGAACAAAGTAATAATTAAAACATTATTACACTAATTTTATATATCATTGACACATATATGTATGAAAAATAACAACTCTTAGACATTCAACAGTGATAAGCCAAAGAATTGCTATGAAAGCATATAGATATATCAATAATAGCAAAACAACTAAATGTTGACTCACATAAAAGCATGAAGAAAAAACATAGATAGTAGTACCATATGTATTTGATTCTTTTCCGATATGAACTGCATTCAGATTCCGCCTTTCAACTTGGAAATACTTTTACAAGAAGCAATAATGCATATCACATAAACGTATTCTTCATTAAAACTCAGAATTTAGGTCCACTTTTAAAAATATATATATATTATTATATATATATAATATATATATATTATATAATATATATATATATATATATTGGAAGCACAGTCGTGTAACTTCCGATCCAAGTCTTAATACAAAATTTTAGAACCCTTTCTAAAAACATGAAAGGGTCTATAAATACTATCTAAACTAACAAACTATGAAAAAAAAATGTAATGTGCTGGTATAACCAAATCACAAATATATGAAAATCTCCCTGAAATAGGCATGCTTGCAGTCGGTTAGAATGGTTCATTGTTTTGGCTGACTATCTTGTGGCTTGAGTTGGCAAATGGCGAGCATCGGTTGCAGTTTTGGAGGATGACTCATATGCGAATGTAACTAGGTAGTGTATGTGGCATCAGTAATTTTGGGAATCATATAACCGATTAAATTGGTGAGGCATTTCATCATTGTTTGTTGACTATATGGTTTAACAAGGAAGAACCAAAAGGTTTCCCATGTTAAAGTTTGAATTCCTTCGATCAATCTTTCCCTCTTTTCTAGCTCCTGTTTCCATGTCGGCTCTAATGCTTTCACTGATGGAAGTTTCCCTAGAGTACACTCTCTAATTAAATTTGATAAATAAAGAGTGTCATTAATCAATTCAACCAGATTACTAGTTGTCGATCTACATCTTGATGTCACCCTTTCTGCTTTCATTAGTTGATATTGCCATTCAAGGAATACAATTTCTTTATGCGATTCCAGAATTTGGTGTAGATTTGCAGCTTTTTCTTCTTTGGTTTCTTGCCAAGAGAGAAAATCTGTTAATCTTTCATCTACTTGCTCCAATTTCTGTCTTACATCAACTGACCTATCAATCATAGATGACGAGATTTCACATAAGGGAAGAACGAGAGAGATATTATGACATAATAAGCTCAACTAATTAGATAATGCTTTGGTAATCTAGAAAGCCTCCGATCTGAATTTTCCCACTAGGGAATATTCTTTGAACCTTTCTATTTGCAGTGACAGTTGAGCAATATTCTGTTCTTCTTTTGATTTACTCAATTGTTAGTTTAATGATCGCAGCTTGCTCAACGATTGAGATAGTTCCTGTTGTTTCTGAATTGCATGTTGATCAATCCTTTGTTTTTATTTGAGAAATTGCTCGTTTAATTGATCATTAGACTACCTCTGGGCTGCTAATTGTTGTTCCAACTGCTCTATCCTTTGCTGCTTCTCTTGTACCTATGTCTCTAGCAAAATAATTGCTTGATCCTTTCTTTAAGAAAGTTGCTTACCTCCGATGCTTTGTCCATAGTAGCTGTTGTGTATGCTCCAGCATACTGAGAGAGTTTAGTGAGATCTTTAGAAGGGTTGACTTCCTCTCTCCATACCACATTTGTTATCTCCATTTGTGAAGGAAAAAGAGAAGATTGATCAAGTTTTCTCTTTTTCCTTTGTCTCTTGATTACATCCCTATGCTTAGGGATGTAGAAGACATCCAACGGTGGTATTTCTTCTATATGTAGAACAATTTCATCAGATGGATTCTCGGGGATTATCTCTACATCCTTTTGAGTCATGGGTGGGCCACTAGTTCCTTCAGTCGGCATTGTATTAGTTGTTGTCTCCTGACCAGTTGTCACCTCTGGTGTGCTAAATCCTTGTAGGTTCTCAGTATTACTGATGATTGAGTCAAATTGTTGCCATTATTTAAGTAGTTTGGGATCAACATAAATGTTTGAATCAATGAGTTCACTACTTTTTCCCTGTCCCTGCTCCTATTCTGGCAATTTTCCCTTTTTAGGAATCTTTTCAGCTACAGGAGTCTTGTCAGCTGCTTCATGTTCGGTTTGGCTCTGGGGCTAATCTGTAGGGGTTGTTGCTAATAGGTACAGAGGTAGAGTTTGCAACCTCTAGGCTCTGAGCCTATTGAACGTTTCTAGGCCCTCTTCTTGATACTTGATTCTAGCCAATCGTTTAACTTGAAAGAATGTATCGGCCGAAGAAAATAAATCATCAAAGTTATCGGCTTCATGATCGAATTTAGCAAGTTTAGCTTGAGCGGTGACGTTATGGGCAACCTTATTTGGATCATATTGCCTGTTAGGAATGGTGGCAAGATTCAACATTTGAATCTTTTCAGCCTCTTTCTCTGCATGCTTGTAGTCATGTAGGGTGAAAATGCCACATCGTAGGGGAAATATGGGCCACATCTGTTTCTTTGAATCCCTAAGGGTTATTGAATTCCCTTCAATAGTTATCTAATATGCCAACTCTCGTGCTAACAATTTATTAGGCACATACAAGGGGAGGACATGGGGTTTAGTGAGGCTACCAAAAAGCCTTACATAGGTAAATTTCACCGAACCAACTACCTACTGTTGTCAAATCAATTTCTACTTCCTGGGATATCTTGGGAGCAGGCTTATTGAAAATAGAATAATATACAGGTAAAACAAAACCATTACAAATTCTGTACAGGTTATTTTATAGTGTGTCTTCCACAACTGCTTGTAATAAATATGAATCGGGTTCGGATCTTGGGCATTCCACTTCCATCCGAGTATCAGGTATTCTGAATTAAAAAAATAGTATTCATAATATATGCACTGTAGTAGAAAGGGGGAATGGTCCGGGAAGTCTTATATGCATTGTTTCTGTACTCTAAAATCTCAATGGATAGTCTATCAGACAAAATTTTTGCCCAATCCATAACATAACCATTAATTGCAGCTTCCATCAGCGGGACCATATCTATAGTGAATTTGGCAGAATCATGTTTTCCCCACAATCTACACATCATAGCTCCAGCATAGCAATAAGGGGAAGCTAATGAGTCAATAGAGTACTTACCCGAGGATTTGTGCTTGTGTTTCTCTAGAAAATGCCTCCATTGCTTGATTGGGGCTGATTCCGAGTCGTTTTCCTGTGCAAATTTTTCTAGAAATTCCTTGTTGTATCACTTCTCACGTGGAGGTAAATGGTACATTTGCTTAAGATCTTCAGGCTTGAATGAGTCGCATATCCTTCCATCAACTGTGGAAAATGTTCTATCTGAAGTTAGGATTTTCTCAGCCACCCATCTTACCACATCAGTATACGGCAAGATTTTGGCCCGCACTGCTATTCTATGAAGGAATGAACATGACAACTCTTCGAGTGTTCCCTCTGAATTGTTGGTTGAATCAGCTGTTGTTTCCACTTCTAATTCTTCAGGCTCCTCTGCTTCTATCAGATTATAAATGATTTCCCAACTGGTATTTCCCAGACCAAGACATCTCGTATCTGAGATTAATCCCTTCTTGTTGTGTTCTAGTTCTTTGACTACAGGAGTTGTGTGGACTTCTTTGATTTATTCCCCATTTTCTATGGATTAATGGGTTCGGAGAGACTCTACACAGACAATTGCAAACCGTAATACAGAGATAGTGTCACTGAAAGCCAATATAAAAATGAATAGAATTATGGTGATTGACATACAATAAATGAAATACAGTTAAGGATTACCACAGATAAAATCTTTTAAAGGATCTACCCTTAACTGTAAAATTTAATTTCCATTCGAACTGCCAGTGGTGGTGAGTAAATACCATAAATACCTATCTCGTCAATCGTATACCAAATGATTATTTCAAGTGTGCTTTAGATTTCATCGATCAGTGATAAATCGCAAATCGCAATCGGGAGTGTTGAAGGGAAGAGCTTTAGCACTTACAATGAATATCTCCGATTAAGGTAATATTATAATATAATGGAGCGGGGTATTATGCATGCAAACCGTTTTTCAGCATATATTTACCTTTTGAGATGTGCGCTCAATTAATTGATCACAGTTGGGATTTGGCTTAAGCTTTTATCCTTTTGTCATATGACTCCATCGATTGCCGATTGCGATTTACTTTATCGCATCGGGAGATTTGATGAGGCCTTTACGTATGTCGCTTTATCAATGAATATCTCCGATTACTGATTGTGATATCGGATTAGAAAATATGATGAGCCCTTGTGTGTGTACCTTTGAAATTTGATTTCTCCGATTGCCGATTGCTATTCCCTTTTTGGATCGGAGGATTGGATGAAGTTTTGTTTTTATGTGTGTTCCCTTTGTTATTGTGATATGCGATCTCCGATCGCTTTATCGCAAATATGGAATTATTTACAATATTTAAAATGAACACTTTGTTTTTTATCAAAGGGCTTTATAAAAGGATTTATTTACATTGGGCCTTTTAATAAGGATTTTTCTTGTAATGAGGTTAATACCATTTTATTTATTAACTCACACATCTAACTAAGTTTATTTAAAAAATGGACCCATTTCATATTAAGATTTTCTATAAAAAAAATTATAAAAATAGGAGGTTGTTGTACAGCACAACAATAGGCGATTCACTAGGAGAAACAGTTATCTCTGAGAAAGTAATATAATACCTTAACTTACTTAATCTGAAAACCTTAATAGATAGAGAAAATTTAATATAACTAGGTAATCATAAATTTTGAATATAATGAAAACTATTTTTGCTATCTCTTTCTCATCTCAAAATTAAATACATTCTAAGTTTTAAGTAAACCTTAATTGATTGATAATGGTAAAACAAAAGACTTTTCCAAATTAGCTTGTACAATGACTTCTTTGTCACAAGTAAAGCCACTATTGCCAGCAAACATTCATAGTCTCGGCAGGTTTACCTTTTAACCATTTGATTATTCATTGTCCCATCCATCTTAGAGTATAATTTAAAATAATGAATCCAAAAAATATGCTTCCACATTTTTTGTATTACTTTTCTTTTTTCCTTATTTCTTTATTTTGTAAGATAAAAAGTCATTGTCCTGGTTCGGTGGCCAACTGTTGACAATGCCATTCACTAGTTGTAATTTAACTGAACAAGTTGGCTTATGATGAGACCCCTTGTCTTATAATAATAAGTCATTACCCTGTTTTGGTATGCAGTGTTAGTAATGTCAGTTGAACTAGTCCCCTATGATCATGGTAAGCAGGCTTGTGATAAGACCTCTTATATTTTATATCAAATATATTTTAGAATTATACTCTGAAAAATCCTAAACTTTGATGGATGGGGTGAATAATTTTCTCCTTAACAAAACATGGATGACAATTTTGAGAGTTGAAGATGCTAAGATTGAATCAGTCTTTACTTTCTATTGATAACCTTTTTAGGCTTCTAAAGCCTTTGAATGATTTACAGTATTTTCAAGTTTTGAGAAGATTTCACAAAAATAAAAAGGCTTTTCAGAATTTAATTATACCTAATTTCTAGAACTTTTCCTTTTCTTTCAAGGCTTCCATCTATCAAAAGTAAATATTATGACTATTTTCTTTTAAGTAACCTTTTCAAAATAGTAAAAACCAATAGAAGGCTATTTACAACTTTATTTTCTAAGAGAGGAAATAAACTAATTATATACACAAATATAGCTGAAAATTGAATATTTACGAAGTGAGAAGGGAGTTACCTCCTCAATCGAAGAAATTTTTCAAAATAATCCCGTTGACAGGAAGAGAATCTCTCTTTCTTGATAGATCTTGCAATATGAATGTTGATGGGTCTATCTTCTCACTGATTTGGAATGGTCCGAGCCACATTTTCTGAAACTTAGTGTGTTTTCATTTATCCTCATGGGCTTTGTCCCATTTCAAAACCAGATCACCAACTTGTAGATATTTTGAGCCAGCTGAAGTTGCATCGAAAGAAAACTTAATAATTTGTTAATATTTCGCATGTGTAATTCGGGCTTTCTTCCTTTCTTCCTCTAGTTTCAGGATCTGATTATATCTCAATTGAATAGAAGATGAGGGATTTTCTTCAATAAATTGCACTAAGGTAAGTGATGGAAGTACTAAGTTTGCTGGTATGACAACCTCCTTTCCATACACTAGATTAAATGGAGAAGTGGCTATTGAGGCTTTTTGTATTATATGGTCTGCCCATAGTGCAAATATCAAAGACTTATGCCAGTTTTTATGATTATGATCAATAGTTCTCTTAATTATTTTGATAAGATTTTTATTGGTAGATTCTGTTGGACTATTTCCCTGAGGGTAATAATTTCTAGAATATTTCAATTTGAATCCTCTTTTGATAGAAAATTCAAATATGGAATTATCAGAGAAATAAGATGCATTATAAAAAATAAGATCATTTGGAACACCAAACCTAGTAATGATGAACTGATCTATGAATTCAATGATTGCCTCAGAGTTTGTTGTCTTCAAAGGAATGACTTCCACCCACTTAGCAAAGTAATATGTAGTTGTAAGGATATACCTATGTTGTTTGGATGAATGTGGAATGATTTTTCCAATGATATCCAATCCCCATTGTTCAAAGGGTTGTTCAATGTTGATTGGTTGCAAAGGAAAAGTTGGCTTCCTTTGTCTTCCATTGGTATTTTGACATGTTCTGCATTTTCTTACATATTCATGAGTGTCTTTAAATAATGTGGGCCAATAATACCCAGCATGAATAATTTTGTGCGCTGTTGTATCAGCTCCAAAATGTCCTCCTGCTAGACCATCATGTAGTTCCTGCAAGACCTTTTGTGCTTCAGATTTTTCTAAACATCTTAACAAAATTGAATCATAATTCCATCTAAACAACACATCATCAACAATCATAAAGTTTTTTGCTTTCAGACTTATGGCAAATTTATTTTTATAGGAAATATTAGAAGGAGCATATCCATTTTTCAAATAGAATATCAAATTGGCATATTGGGACTCAGGATTAATGGTACTTAACTCATTGATTTCTTCAATATCGGTTGTACCTTCATATTCCTGAATATTAGAAGCTCCTGCTAACAACCTGCAAAAACCTTGGCCTTTGATAATCTTTGTTGGTCTAATGTCCAAATCATACTCTTGTAATGTCGTGACCCAGTTTGCCCTTTTTTCTCCCAATTCCCTTTAAACAAGTAATTGTCTTACTGCTAGAAAAGGGACTATAACTTTTGTGTGAGATTTTAAGAGAAAGGGCCTAAAGTGTTTAATGGCTTTGTAGACATCAAAGGCTTGTTTTTCAACTTTGGAGTAATTAAGTTCAGCACCTTGAAGATTTGAACTATAAAATGAAATTGGTGCTTCCAAGTTTTGATCATTGATTTGTGTCAGGACTGCTGTGTAAGATGAATCAGATACAAGAGTATATAAAATGAAATGATTTGAAAAATCAAGAGTTTTTAATGCGAGAGCATTATGATTGCTTGATTTATTGAATCAAAAGCCTTTTTTCTATATGCCCCCATTTAAACACTGAGTTTTTCTTGATCATGGTTTGTAATGGTAAAATAATCTGTGAAAATTTTGGAACAAATATTTTTCAAAATTAATTGACCTAAAAAAGATCGAATTGTTTTTTTATTATGTGGAAAAAGAATGTCAAAAATCTCTTTGATTCTATCTGGATCAATATAAATACCTTCTTTTGAAACAATGAACCCCAAGATTTTGCCTTGGTCAAGAGCAAAAAAATACTTCTTAGGATTGACTGAAATGCCATACCTTTTGCAGCGCTCAGAGATTTGTTTCAAGTCATGTAAATGATTTGATCTTTTCTTAGAGAAAACAGTAATGTCATCCAAATAGACAACCACTGATTTATTGATTAGTCCTTTGAATGCTATGTATATTTCTCTTTGGAATGTAGCTCCAGTATTGATCAATCCAAAAGGCATTTTTTGATAGGCATAAGTTCCCCACTTAGTTCTAAAAGTAGTCTTAAGGCTATCATCGAGATGCACCAAAATTTGGTTATACCCTAAAAAACTGTTTAAGAAGGACATTAATTCAGAACCAGCTACTGAATGGAGAGTTTACTCCATAGTTGGTAAAGGGAAGTTATCCTTTTGACTCGCTTTATTAAGATTTGTGAAATCAATACAAATTCTAATGTCACCATTTTTCTTCCTTAGTGGTACCATGTTAGACACCTAATTTGAATGTCTAACAGGAAAAATTATCTTAGCTTTCAAGATTTTGTTTAATTCGACTTTTATTTGACTCTCTAGGTTAGGATGAATTTTTCTTAATTTCTATTGTATTGGTTTTTCTTCAAATATCATTGGAATTGTATGTTGTATGATAGAAGTATCATATGTTTTCAAATCATCATATTTCCAAGTGAAGACACTTTTATATCTATGCAATAATCTGATAAATGCATTTCTTTCTTCTGAAGTAAGTCCTAATCCCAAATTGATATTTTGTGGATTGTCCTTTGTACCAAGGTTTATTAATTCAAATCTCAAAGTAGAACTTTGAAGCTTTGAATTAGTAACATGTTTAAACCTATCTTTGATGTCATAAAGGTCTTCAAGTTTGACCACTGGTTTAAGTATTGAGTTTTCTTCAAGTTTTTCTTTTATTTGAAGATCATGCTCACTTTCATCAATAGTTTGATCATCATAGGACTTATCAGAAGTTAAGAAATTTAAAATGTCATCGTCATGATTGAATACTCACCAGTTAGTGGCATTATCGGGAATTGATAATCTGAAAATTAACTCTATTGAAAATCTATCAGGACTGTAATCTTCATATGGAAGGATCTTAGAAGCAACATTGGCTAGTAAATCTGTTGTTGCATTCTAGGATCTAGGAATGGGAGAAATATTAAATGCTAGAAAATAAGATACAAGGTCTTGTACCAAGGATTGAAAATGTTTAAGGTGACTAGAAAGACAATGTATAGTATTTCTGACTTGTTTTATAACAATTTCCAGAGTCACCAAACACTTTCAAATATTGTACCTTAAGACCAATTGCTTTATAAAGTCCTTGAATCAAGGCTTCATATTCAGCAGTATTGTTTGTGCACTTAAATTCTAATCTGCGTGATAACATGGCCTTTTCTCCTTCAGGACTAACTAAGATACACCCTGCTCCTACACCTTCATTCGATTTAGACCCATAAAAATATAATGACCAAAACAAAGGTTTATCTACAGTTTTATTTACAATTTCCCCAGCAATTTTAACACACTTTGATGTATGCGTTTGGGAAAAAATTTCAATTTGAGATGTGAAACTATTAACTGAGAAAGGTGATGATTGAGCAGTAAAATTACCAAAGAATGATTCAGATGAGTAGTTACCCATAATGCTAGATTTTAGGCTTCTGTGGAAGTTTTTTGCAGTGGTATGATCCGGATTGTCCACAGTCTTTTGTTCATTGAGTCGACGTTTCAAACCCCAAAGGGGGTCCATCATCAGGACAAATAAGAAAGATAGAAGAAGAATGAAAGATTTGCTGAGAGAAGAAGACGAGAACCTGGAAATAATTAGGGTTTTCTAAAATTAATCTAATTTAATTAATTATTTATTTATAATAAAAAATATTGAATTTATCAAATTAATATTAATGATATAGAAAAATTAGAATTAGTTTTTAAGCAGGTTAAAAATTTAAATTAAATATTAAATATAAATATAAATAAAATTAAGTAATTTATATTAATCAGTTAAATAAAAATTAAAGCAAATTTATATTAATCAATTAAATAATATTTAAAATTTATATTAAATTTATTAAAATTGTAATTATTTATTAAATATAAATAAATTAAATCATATTAATTAGTTAAATAAATAATAACTAAAATAATCAATAGATAATTTAAAATAATCCTGAGCCATTTTTGAATAATTAAATAATTAATTAATTAAAATTCTTGAAATCAAGTGTCGGCCCTTATATAAAAATTAGGGTTCTTAGTCTATTTATTTCCAGGTTCTCGTCTTCTTCTCTCAGCAAATCTTTCATTCATCTTCTATCTTTCTTATTTGTCCTGATGATGGACCCCCTTTGGGGTTTGAAACGTCGACTCAATGAACAAAAGACTGTGGACAATCCGGATCATACCACTGCAAGTTACCCATAATGTTGTTATTGAATGCTATAGGCTAGTTTTCTTGCTCAAACTCTGTTATAGTATGAGTCATATGCTTCTCCCGATCAATCTTAATCTAATTTGGCTTTCCTTTATAGGGCAGCCACATGTGAGACCAATCGGTGGAAATGTAAACATGAAGTTTTTTAGACCAATCTCTACTTAAAATCAAACCATAAAACTCAGGAATAAGCGATTAAAATGTCAAGTCTTTAAACCACTCTTGGATCAGCTGATAACCTAATGGTAACTGAGTTGATTTCTCCTAATACCTGGACCTTAGTTCTATCCAACTGGACAATATGGATTGTATACTTTTGGGGTTCAATATTCAGTTTAGAACAAATTGAAGTTGGCACTATATTCGAGGAAGCACCTGAGTCTATCAAGCAATTGTGCAGATTTCTATTATAAATCTTGTAGGTCAAGAGAAAAGGAGGAGTATGGGAATTTGATCTTTCTTCAATTAGAACAGCATCAATAACTTCTACTCTACCAGGTGGTGGTTTACCTGTTTCATTAGCAGCTTTGGACAATACAGCATTTGGAAGTGGAGAAGAAGATACTACATCTAATTCCTTGAGTAGCAATTTTTGTTGATGTTTGAGTTTACTAAGTTCAAACATAGTGATATTTTCCTTTGTTTTCTTCATGTCTTCAATGATGTTGTAATCCATAGAGTCTGTAACTACTAACATTTTAGATTTTGAAGGTGGATTGGAAGATGGTGACTGATTTTGAGTAGATGTCACTGTAGACTTCTTTGTGGGAGCTTTTTCTTTAGTAGTGGTACCCATGTTCTTTTTCTTATGAGTTACTTGAACAAGCTCTGGAGTGCCTTTACTTCTGGTGCTTACTGAGAAAGCTTCCTGTTCATTTTCTGTATCAGAATTCGGTAAGATAAAGTCCCACATCACATGACATTCTACAATTACCTCTTCTTCAGTTTCTTCAGATGATAAGACTGTATCTTATTTTTCATCGTCCAAAGGGTCTGACTCTGCGTTGGATATAGACTTAGGGGGTTTTGATTCTAGTTTTTTAAAGTTTCTAAATGGCTTTTTAGTTGAAGTCTCAGCTACTTGCTTCTTGATTTCTATCATTTCATTTGACATAGTCTTTAGAGCTTTTTGGAGACCTTCCATATCGTATGGATCTTTAGCCATTTTTTTTTTAATCATCTTTGAAGGAGACTTTTTTAGATTTTCTATCTTCAAGAGCAGCTTTCTTTTCTAAGGCGTTAATACGTTTTTCTACAACAAGTGCCTCTTTCATATTTTTTGCTAGAGTAGGTTTTGCAGCTCTATCTACAAAGATAGCTATGTTTGAAGGTAAAATTGTTATATACCATTCACTTCTAACTTGTTCACTTGGTTTAGAGGTAGTAGGAATCTTATATAAGAGTTTATTAAATCGTGAATTGAACTCTTTTATAGGCTCTTTAGACTATGTTCTAAGATTTGAAAGATCATTGATCAATGTTGCTACAGATCTGTCATCACCATATTTAGTTAAGAACTGTTCTTGGGAAATATTCCAATTAGTAATGGATCATGATGGTAAGGAAAAGTACCAAGACCTGACTAATCCTTGTAGGGTATAAGGGAAAACTCTGACAACCACATCTTCCTCAGTAACTCCTTTTAAGTTGACTGACAACATAAAGTTGTTTATGTGTTCATCTGTCTATATGCCTACATCTGGATTGAATTTTGGCAACCATTTTTCAGGATGAGCTGGCAATGGGTGAAAAGGTGCAAGCATTATGACTGCACCAGGATTGTTCCATGGGTTCTGTGCCATTGTTTAGCTACTAATAGATGATAGTGCCGATGAAGTTCCAGATGATTGGGAAGGGGCAGATATTGTGGTTTGAGAAGGCTGAGAAACAGATTTTGAAGTTCCAGTTCCCTTTTGAATGGAAATCTGGAGTGGAGGAGTGGATGGTTGACTTCGAACTGGAGAAGATGAAAGGGATGATGATGATGAGAGAGTTTCACTATCAGACCCTTCAGTTGTCTTCCTTGCCCATTTCCTTTTAGTCAAAGGTAACTCAGTAGGTTCAATACCAAGCTTTTCACTCTGAAGTCTGGTGAGAGGGTGAGAAGGAACGAATTGCGAAGTTACACTACCTTGAGATAACTCGGATTTCTATGGTGATATTGAGAATCCTTGAAGCTTGTGGATTAGAGACTGTACTTTGGGAGATTCTGGAGTTAATTTATCTGAGATATTTTGGGGTTGAGTAGTGGTTGTTGATCTCTCAGCTTCTTGCTTGGAAACCGGAGTTTCGGCATGCAAGGGAGAAGTCAGAGGTGAGGTAGAGGGAGATTTACTCTCAGAATGGATTGTAGATTTGGGTTTTCTTGTCATTCACAGTTCATGCCTTCCTTCTAGCACCAAAAATGTTGATGCCTCGAAAATTGCTACATCAACATCAGGGAAAACCACCCGGTCTGGACCTTAAAGGCAGCTCCTTTTCCATTTGGTGTGGTGGCTCCGACCAGATATAATGGGACAAGTTTCCAAATTGATTTATAAATGGGATGGATAAGTGATTGATTTTCTAATATCTAATGGGAATGATAGAAGATTTATTCTAAAATACAACAATACAAATGACTAATCTATCCCAGGAAGTCTATCTCCTAGTGTAATTTTTTATGATTCTTATTGACAAGTAGGCATATAGATGACTCTACTTATAAATAAAAATATTCATTCATATGATAATTACTTTGTTCAAGTAGTTGGACAAAGTAATAATTAAAACATTATTACACTAATTTTATATATCATTGACACACATATGTATGAAAAATAACAACTCTTAAACATTCAATAGTGATAAGCCAAAGAATTGATGTGAAAGCATATACATATATCAATAATAGCAAAACAAGCAAATTCTGATTCACATAAAAACATGAAGCAAAAACATAGATAGTAGTACCATATGTAATTGAGTCTCTTCCAATATGAATTACATTCAAAACTCGCCTTTCAACTTGAAAATACTTTTACAAGAAGCAATAGTGCATATCACATAAAAGTATTCTTCATTAAAACTTAGAATTTAGGTCTAGTTTTATAAAAAATATATATATCGAAAGTACAGTAGTGCAACTCCCGATCCAAGTCTTAATATAAAATTTTAGGACCCTTTCTAAAAACATGAAAATGTATATAAATACTATCTAAACTAACAAACTATGAAATAAAAATGCAATGTGCTCGTATAACCAAATCACAAATATATGAAAATCTCCCCGAAATAGGCATGCTTACAGTCGGTCAGAATGGTTCACTATTTTGGTTGACTATCTTGTGGCTTGAGCTGGCAAATGGCGGGCATTGGTTGCAGTTCTGGAGGATGACTCATATGCAAATGTAACTGGGTAGTGTATGTGGCATCAATAATTTCAGGAATCATATAACCGATTGCATCAGTGAGGCATTTCATCATTGTTCGCTGACTATAGGGTTTAACAAGGAAGAACCAAAAGGTTTCCCATGTTAAAGTTTGAATTCCTACGATCAATCTTTCCCTCTTTTCCAGCTCTTGTTTCCATGTCTGCTCTAATGCTTTCACTAATGGATGTTTCCCTGGAGTACACTCTGTGATTAAATTTGATAAATAAAGAGTGTCATTAATCAATTCAGCCATATTACTAGTTGTCAATCTACATCTTGATGTCGCCCTTTCTGCTTTCATTAGTTGAGATTGCCATTCAAGGAATACGATTTCTTTATGTGATTCCAGAATTTGGGGTAGATTTGCAGCTTTTCCTTCTTTGGTTTCTTGCCAAGAGAGAAACTCTGTTAATCTTTCATCTGCTTGCTCCAATTTCTATCTTGCATCAACTGACTTATCAATCACAGATGACGAGATTTCACATAAGGGAAGAACAAGAGAGATATTATGACATAATAATCTCAATTGATTAGATAATTCTTTGGTGATTTGGAGAGCCTCTGATCTGAATTCTCCCATTTGGTGATATTCTTTGAACCTTTCTATTTGCAGTGACAGTTGAGCAATCTTTTCTTCTTTTGATTTGCTCAACTATTCATTTAATGATCGCAGCTTGCTCAATGCTTGAGATAGTTCCTGTTGTTTTCGAATTGCATGTTGATCAATCCTTTGTTTTTCTTTGAGAAATTGCTTGTTTAATTGATCATTAGACTACCTTTGGGCTACTAATTGTTGTTCCAACTGCTTTATCCCCTGCTGCTTCTCTTGTACCTATGTCTCTAGCAAAATAATTGCTTGATCCTTTCTTTAAGCAAGTTGCTTACCTCCGATGCTTTGTCCATAGTAGCTGTTGTGTATGCTCCAGCATACTGAGAGAGTTTAGTGAGATCTTCATAAGGGTTTACTTTCTCTCTCCATAGCACGTTTGTTATCTCCATTTGTGAAGGCAAAAGAGAAGATTGATCAAGTTTTCTCTTTTTCCTTTGTCTCTTGATTACATCCCTATGCTTAGGGATGTAGAAGATATCCAACGGTGGTATTTCTTCTATATGTAGAACAATTTCATCAGATGAATTCTTGGGGATTATCTCTACATCCTTTTGAATCATGGTGGGCTACTAGTTCCTTCAGTCTGAACTATATTAGTTGTTGTCTTTTGACCAGTTGTCACCTCTGGTGTGCTAAATTCTTGTAGGTTCTCAGTATTATTGATGGTTGAGTCAAATTGTTTCCATTCCTTGAGCAGTTTGGGATCCTTGCCACCTAGTGTCGCCATCTATCGATATTACACCTGCACCAAGTGTGGATCGGTCTACCTACTAAAATATATTCAATGAACCAGTTGCTTTAGTCCTGATGGGCCCATGGCAACATAAATGTTTGAATCAATGAGTTCACTACTCTTTCCCTATCCCTGCTCATGTTCTGGCAATTTTTCTTTTTCATGAATCTTTTCAACTACAGGAATCTTGTCAGCTGCTTCATGTTCGGTTTGGCTCTGGGGCTGATCTGTAGGGGTTGTTGCTAATAGGTCCAAAGGCAGAGTTTGCAACCTTTGGACTCTGAGCTTATTGAACGTTTCTAGGCCCTCTTCTTGATACTTGATTCTAACCAATCATTTAACTTGAAAGAATGTATCGGCCAAAGAAAATAAATCATCAAAGTCATATGCTTCATAATCAAATTTGGCAAGTTTAGCTTGAGCGATGACATTATGGGCAACCTTATTTGGATCATATTGCCTGTTAGGAATGGTGGCAAGATTCAGAATTTGAATCTTTTCTGCCTCTTTCTCTGCATTCTTGTAGTCATGTAGGGTGAAAATGCCACATCATAGGGGAAATATAGGCCACATCTATTTCTTTGAATCCCTAAGGGTTCTTGAAGTCCCTTCAATCGTTATCTGATATGCCAATTCCTGTGCTAACAATTTATCAGGCACATACAAGGGGGACATGGGGTTTAGTGAAGCTACCAAAAAGCCTTACATAAGTAAATTTCTCTTCCCCGAACCAACTACCTACTACTGTCAAATCAATTTTTTCTTCTTGGGATATCCTGGGAGCAAGATTATTGAAAATAGAATAATATACAGGTAAAACAAAACCATTACAAATTTTGTATAGGTAATTTTTATAGTGCGCCTTCCACAACTGCTTGTGATAAATATGAAGCAGGTTCGGATCTTGGGCAGTCCACTTCCATCCGAGTATTGGGTATTCAAAATTAAAACAAATAGTATCCATAATATATGCACTTTAGTAGAAAGGGGGAATGGTCCGGGAAGTCTTATATGCATTATTTCTGTACTCTAAAATCTCAGTGGCTAGTCTATCAGACAAATTTTTTCCCAATCCATAACATAATCATTAATTGTAGCTTCCATCAACGGGACCATATCTATAGTGAATTTTGCATAATCATGTTGTCCCCACAATCTACACATCATAGCTCCAGCATAGCAATAAGGGGAAGCTAATGAGTCAACAGAGTAATTACCCAAGAATTTGTGCTTGTGTTTGTCTGGGAAATGCCTCCATTGCTTGATTGGGGCTGATTCCGAGTCATTTTCCTGTGCAAATTTTTCTAGAAATGCCTTGTTGTATCGCTTCTCGGGTGGAGGTAAATGGTACATTTTCCTGAGATCTTCAAGCTTGAATGAGCCGAATATTCTTCCATCAACTGTGGAAAATGTTCTATCTGAAGTTTGGATTTTCTCAACCACCCATCTTACCACATCAGTGTACGGCAAGATTTTGGCCCGCGTTGCTATTCTGTGAAGGAATAAACAGGCCAACTCTTCGAGTGTTCCCTCTGACTTGTTGGTTGAATCAGTTGTTGCTTCCACTTCTAATTCTATAGGCTCCTCTGCTTCTATCAGATTATAAATGCTTTCCCAGCTGGTATTTCCTAGACCAAGACATGTCGTATCTGAGATTAATCCCTTCTTATTGTGTTCTAGTTCTTTGGCTACAGGAGTTGCTGTGGACTTCTTTGATTTCTTCCCCATTTTCTCTAGATTAATGGGTTCGGAGAGACTCTACACAGACAATTTCAAACCGTAATATAGAGATAGTGTCACTGAAATCCAATATAAAAATGAATAGAATTATGGTGATTGACATACGATAAATGAAATACAGTTAAGGATTACCACAAATAAAATCTTGTTAAAATTGGCAACTAGCGCAAAACTTCATGTGGGTCATCTTATTAATGGCTAATAATATTTTTATTAGATTCCTCTCGTCGAGAGGTGTATGATTGATGTAAATGTCATCTGATTCTGATAAGTATTCATGGAGATATGAATTTATTTTTATTATGGAATTATTATCAAGCCGACCTACAACTCATGTAGGCTCAGAAGCCCAACAGTTGCATCTATTCAAACATCAACATTGTGTATAAATATAAGAGGAATTTTCCTCATTTGGACTCACTCATCTCATCACATCTCTCTCTCTCTCTACTGCACAGAAATGAGTCTCTTCTCTACTGCGCAGAAAAGGGTCTCTCTCACACATGTGAAGCCGAAAGCTGTTGAACCTAAAGCTGCAACTGCAGATCAAAAGTTCGACCATCGTTGACCATCAGATCTCCTCTTTAGAACTACGCTATAGGTCCATATGGATCTCCTCTGAAAGCCACAACTTTTGGTGGTGGAATGAAGTTAATCCGACGAACGGTTTGCAAGATATCGACTGCCCTAGTTTGAAGTCGGAAACTGCTGAAACTGAAGCTGCAACTGCAGAAGTAAAGATTGACCTACGTGGCCTAGAATATCTCCTCATCTAAATTGTGGTGTAAGTTCATCTGAACCTCCTCTAAAAGCCACAACTTTTGGTGGTGGAATGAAGTCAATCCGACGAACTATTTGCAAGATATCGACTACCCTAGTTTGAAGCTGGAAACTACTGAAACTGAAGTTGCAACTGCAGTAGTAAATATTGACCTACGTGGCCTAGAAGATCTCTTCATCTGAATTTCACTGTAGGTTCATCTGAACCTCCTCTAGAATTCGCAACTTCTGGTGTTGGAATCAAGCTGATCCGACGGCCGGTTTGTGAGATATCGTCTGCCCTAGTTTGATAATAAAGCCACTAATGCTAATGCTGTTGATCTAGGGTTTGCTACTGCTGATATGAATTAGATTTATTGTGCTATTTCTCTCTGTTGAATTATTGAATATAAAATAATATTTGATCAAAGGGTTTCCCCACACATTGTGGGGTTTGTCCCTGGCTAGCCGCCAAATCTTGTGTCTCTTGTCTTGGCTGTTTTCTGTCGACGTTTAATGTTCTATCTGCACTTTACTTTATGTACATGTGATTGCTAATCTGTGAATAATAATAAGAAAAAGAAGTAAACTATTATAAGCATAGAACATACCATAACTTAACATGGTATCAGAGCTGAGGTGAAGACAAAGCCCAAGCAAGAGCAAGAGCAATCACCAAAGAGAAGATTGGCAAAGCTATCCTAAAAGAACGATGGGATCCTCAACACTCTTTCCTGCTGAAGAAAAGCTCCATGAGAAAGCTGACTATCACAGATGGAAGATGTCTATCGATCTAACCCTTGAGGATTAAGGAGTGTTGGGTCACGTGAGAGGCAATATTGTTGAGCCTCCATCAAATGCACCTCCTGCTGCCAAGAACAAATGGAAGAACGGAGAAATTAAAACGAAGAAGATCATCCGGGACTCTATCAACAAGCACTTGGTGGCCTACATCTCTGATCTAGACACCTCCAAGGAAATCTACAATAGACTGGTGATTTTATTTAAATTTAATGATGCAAATCAAGTTTTGTTTCTTAGAAATAAGCTAAGGGAAATCAAGAAGGGAACAGATGAGAGTATGCAAGCATACTTATTAAGAATCACCGAGATCAAGAACGATCTCCTATCTATTGGGGAAACTATTACTAATAGAGAAATGGCACTCACAACTCTTGGAGGATTACCATCCGAATGGTATGTGTTCAGGACTACTCTTCTGAACAATAATGTATTTCCTGGTTTCAAGGAAGTAATGGTTAGATGCATTCAAGAAGAAACAAGGGTAAAAGAGCAGGAAATGCCCTTGCCTAAAGGTCCTCCTGCTGATTTTTCTTCTCATGCTAAGAAAAGAAATAATTTTCGGTCTAAATCGAAAAGAAAGGTTGGATCTAAGGGTGGAAGAAAAGGATGATGTTTCATTTGCAATAAAGTAGGTCACTATGCAAGGGAATGCCGTGATAGAAAGGACTCTCACCGTGACGATGATTAAAATCCCTCTCATGGTAATCGAAGGGATGGAAAATTCAATAGCAAAGGTAAGAGGAGAGCTAGGAATCGAGGAAGAGGACAACCATTCAAGAAGGCTAGAAAGTCCAGGATGTATTAAATTCACCTAACCTCAAAAAGAACCTAGTGTCCATCTCGGCAATCAAAGACAAAGGCTACAAGGTAACCTTCAGCAATGGCAAGGTACGTATATGGAAAAATAATGTTGAAAATGTCTTTACTCTTGGGTTTAATGTTGATTCATTATATTAGGTCGATGGAAGTCCGCTAGGTGTCATGTCTTATGACACATCTCTTCAGTCCGAACGTTGGCATCGGAGGTTTGCCCCCCTTCATTATAAAGCTATACTCGATATAAAACAAATGGTGATAGGGATGCCCGAATTCCGAGTAGAGAAAGAAGGTGTATGTCCAAGATGTGCCGAAGAAAAGGTCAAAAGGGGACCATTCCCCTCAAGCCAAAGCAAGACGTCCGATGTATTATAGTTGGTTCACTCAGGCATATTTGAGGCTGGCATTAAGAGGGAGACTACTACACCACATACTCCTGAGTAGAATGGTGTGGCGGGAAGGAAGAACCGTATGATTATTGAAGCTGTCTGGGCCATGCTACATGATCAATGACTTCCAAAGTTTCTATGGGCTGAAATTACAAACACCGCCGTATATGCCCTTATCAAGCATTGGGTTCCAAGACTCCTGAAGAAAAAATCACCGGTAAGAAATCTGATGTTTCTCATTTTTAGAATTTTTGGAAGCCCTGTATATTTTCATGTGCCGAAAGAGAAAAGAAATAAATTGGGTTGCATCTGGAAAGAAGGGAATTTTCATGGGCTATGGTGAAAATACTAAAGGCTATAGAATCTATGTAGCCGGTCAAAGGGAAGTCGTAATTAGTCATGATGTCACCTTTGACGAAGATATGACTCTCAGCAAGGTGAACAATCTTCTTACTTTGAGGAGCTCTCAAGAAGCCGACACCAGCGAACCGAAAGAAAAGGATGATGAATCAATGTTTGATGTAGAAGAACCCATGGATCCAATTGATCCTCCTCCACATGAGCCTTCCTCTTCTAGGAAGAGGCCTTCATGGCTTAGGGGGCTACTTGATGATGCAAAAGGACATGCTGCACCTCGAGGAACCTTTCGTGAAAGTAAGAAACCTAATAAGTATCAGGGATACCTGACCATCATGAGCACGATCATACAAAATAAGCCTTCATCATTCTCAGACGCCATCAAGCATCAAGTATGGAAGGATGCTATGACTGAGGAATATGAGTCTATCATGAAGAATGATGTCTGGGAAGTAGTTCCCAGACCCCAAGACAAGATAGTTGTTACTTCCAAATGGATTTACAAGATAAATCATGCAACAGATGGAAGTACGGAAAAGTATAAGGCTCATTTTTTTGCTCATGGTTTCTCCTAGAAGGAAGGTATAGACTATGATGAGATATTTGCATCTATTGCTAGATATATGACCATCCGCTCAATCATAACCCTTGACGCTTCGCAAGGATGGAACCTACATTAGATGGATGTCAAGACCACATTCTTGCACGCCTCGATCAAATAAGAGGTATACGTGGAGCAACACGAAGGATTTGAGATTTAGAATCAAAAATCTCATGTATGCAGGTTGAAGAAGGCTCTCTATGGGTTGAAGCAAGCACCCCGAGCATGGTATGAGAGGATCGACAGTTACTTGATGAAGCTGGGATTCACTAGGAGTGAAGCTGATCCTAACCTTTACTTTAAGGTTGAAGATGATAAGCCTCTCATACTGGTGTTGTATGTGGATGACCTCTTTCTAACAAGTGCACACCCTCTCATTCAAAAATGTAAGAGGGAGTTGGCTTCTAAATTTGAAATGAAGGACCTAGGACTGATGCACTGTTTCCTAGGACTTGAAGTGTGGCAGAAGCCAAGGGAAATTTTCCTGTCTCAAGGAAAATATGTGTTGAAGATTTTGAAAATATTTGATATGGTGGACTGCAAGCGTGTGACTACCTCGAGGATCTTAACTTTCAGAAGTTATATGGTAGTGATGTCGGACCAGATTTGGGAAATGCCTCTGAGTTTCAAAAACTCATTCGCATTGATGTTCTTGATGAACCTCCATCTGAACATATGTTTTGTAGTTAGCATTGTGGGCACATATTTGGTTGAGCCTCACTAGATTGGTGCCAAGAATCTTCTGAGATGTCTTCAGGACACAATCTCTCATGGATTGAGATACACTGTCGGAGATGTGAGACTACTTGGATATACTGATGTTGATTGGGCAGGCAGTGTGGTGGACCGTAAGAGCACTTCTGGGTGTTGTTTCACCTTGGGATCTGCTTCGATATCTTGGATGAGCAGGAAGCAGAAGTCAGTGGCTTTGAGCACCGCTGAAGCAGAGTATATTTCAGCTAACATGGCCTCCTGTGAGGTAGTCTAGTTGTGAAAGCTCTTCAGTGAGCTATTTGGATTTACATTGGACACCACTATGATTCTCTGTAACAACCAGAGGTGGGATGCGATTATTGAGGATTCTCATATTCTTTGATTGCTCCAATAGATAAACATCATCTGGGATATGGCAAGTCGATGAGAAAGGAGGCTCCATCACATTAAGATGATGTATAGGTCGATACACCTTGTCGAAGCCCCAAGGAAAGATCTAATCTGTGATTTTCCCAAACGACTTGGAGTCGTCAAGAAACCCTTGTACAAGGGTCCTGCATGTTGCATACATTGAGCTCTGGGAGCTTTGAGGGCTTGCGGTTCTTACTGGAGAAACATATGACCACAAGGTGACTCACCCTCCCTTGGTGGTGCGCACTGGAACAAGATGATTCGCTCTCTTGTGGGACAAGATGATTCTCTCTCTTGTGGAATAGGATGATTCGCTCTCCTGTGTAGCAGGATGATTAGTTCTCCTGTGAGGCCTGGATTGATGTGTTCTCCATGGATTGATGCAGGATTGATGTGTTCTCCTGTGAGGATAGGATTGATTATTTCTCCTGTCGAGGCATCCTACCCATGCAGTCTGGGACTCATGGGAAGTACCTCTCATCTGATCAATGAGCAGGGAAATGAAGTTAGGGACCATAGTAGTACCGATGAACGCATCGTTGTATCTACCGTACTCCCTATGCTAGGATGACCTCCATTGATCTGGGATCAATGATACTGGTCTGGGACCAGTGGTAGGAGTTGTACATACTATGACGCTGACTTCGGGTCGGCTGAAACTGGTCTGGGACCAGTGGTACATACTCCGAGACTGACTTCGTGTCAGTGCAGGACTGGTCTGGGACCAGTGAGAGTTGTACATACTATGACGCTGACTTCGGGTCGGTTGAAACTGGTCTGGGACCAGTGGTACATACTCCGAGACTAACTTCGTGTCAGTGCAGGACTGGTCTGGGACCAGTGAGAGTCGTACATACTATGATGCTGACTTCGGGTCGGTTGGGACTGGTCTGGGACCAGTGGTACACTCTCTGAGCCTGCGGTACTAGTCTGGGACTAGTGAGAGTCGTACATACTATGACGCTGACTTCGGGTTGGTTGAGACTAGTCTAGGACTAGTGGTACGAACTCTGAGACTGACTTTGGGTCAGTGGAGAATGGTATGAGACATTCTCGATCAATTCTTCTTCTTCATAGTCCAGCAGAGCAGAGTTGAGCAGTGCAGAGCTAGCAGAGCCGAGCAGAGCAGAGCAAAGCCAGCAGAGCTGAGCAGAGTT